>LUCG01303811.1:0-12785 GCA_001633085.1 Carthamus tinctorius
ACCGGTTCCCGGTTGAACCGGTCGGACCGGCCGGTCCGGTCCGGTTTTCAAAACCATGTGTAACAGAGTGAGCTTGGGGGCTCAAAGGGGTGCGCTTTGACAGTTTCTTTTTCAATTGTGTGAAAAATAATAGCTAGGTCAAAAACGACTAACGGCGTCTAATTAGGTCAAAAGACGTGCTTTACATGTGACCAGGTTAAACGACGTCAATCCGCCGCTTCACCCGGCTAACTTAACGACGATGCTAACGGCAACGGAACCTAAAAACCGGTCCATTTCCATCTCCCAAAAGTCAATAGTCAACATTTCCATGAGTCACTGCCACTACGTGGCAGTCGCTTATTCGTTAGAGATTTATCTAAAAGACAATCTAGTCAAATATGAGTTGCCACGTAGGACATCCAAAGTATAGTCAACGGTAACGTCAAGACGGCCGTTTGCAAGAAGTGCAAATCTAACCGACTTTATCTGCTTCAAAAGCAATAGAACCAAGATCTACACATCCTGCCCCTCACCTTTACCATGTACTCGCTTTTCAGTCCCTAGATTTTGAGAAGCCATGATATAAGTTGCTTTTACTTTAATTGAGTTGATCTATATAACCCCCCGTTTTGATTGTGATCATAGAAGTGAAGCAAAAACAATGTTTGAAAAAGTTCGCCGCAACAACCGTCATGGCGTGTCGTTATGTCTCATGTCGCGTTATGCCAGGGACATGCCATGGTACAATGCACGGTTTTTGTAACACAATGTTTGTTTTAACTCATCTTCTTAATATCTTATTTGTTAATTTTTAATATATAACTTAATTTAAGTTATTTATAATAATTGATCCATTGAGTAATAGTATGAATGTATTTGTTTATGTATATAATATTTTATATGATATAGATATTTGTTGTCGTAATCACGCCTTGGAAAACGTCATGACCCCATTGTGGCTTTCAAGTCTTGAGACTTGACCTTGCCGTCACGCCACACCTCGCGTTATTTAGAACCTTGAGCAAAAGTATTAATAGATTAAGCTATCAATCACAAAAATAGTACACAATTTTTTTGGACATCTTTACTTGTAAGTATGGAGGGACATGTAAATGATTGTGTTTTTATGGAAATTAATACAATCATGGTTCTTGATAGTAAAAGCTTGTTCTTGATAGCAAAATCAAAGCTACAAGTAAGAAACCTTTAATGGTTCTAAAATCATTTCAATGATTTTGTATCTTGGACCTCCTTTAACTATTAAGCGCCGCAATTTCATTCTTAACAATTACCAAACAACCATATCTCATTTTACACTATATCATAAGAGTCTTTTAATTATTCTGACCACTTAATCATCCAACACCAAACTGTTCGGCAACTGCCAAACAACCCCTAACTATTCAAGTCCTCAATAAAATATCCTAATGAGTCAATAATCTTTAGTGAGCTCCCACAATTTTTATCGCTTGCTTTATGTAACATCGTGTGAATTTTCTTTCCTACGATGGTCGTGTAGGGTTTACCATATCTTATTGTCGGTATCTTTTTATAAATTTTTATATTTTTTTTTGAAGATCCCTCTTTTATTTGTTACTTGTAAATCACATGAGGAATGATAACAAGTAACACCAATAGATCATTTTGGATATGAAAAAGAAACACCAAGTTTAATAGCCAAGATGACATTTCTTAAACTCGAAGGGCTGAAGTGAAATATAGCAAACATTCTGGAAGGGCCATATGTACAAATTCTCACATAAATTTCACAATCTTCATACTTTCTTCTTCTACCTTCTGTGTGATTTCAAGGTCTTAACGGCTACAATGGCAGCTACAAGATCACTTATCCTCTCTTTATCAATCCTACTTCTACTAAGCTTCAACGCTTTCTGTAAAGAAAGCCATGATCTTGATGATGAAGATCTTAGCTTCCTAGAGGAAGCCGAGCTAGACGATGCCGGATCATCGCACCAGGGTTACGAGGATCACGATTTCGAGAACTACGATGATCTGGATGATTTCGAAGAGGGGGATGGGGAGTATCCAGATTCGGAATCGGCTCCAGAAGCGGAGATCGACGAGAGTGATGTGGCGGTGTTGAAGGGGTCGAATTTCAGCGATTTCTTGGAGAAAAACAGGTATGTGATGGTGGAGTTTTACGCGCCGTGGTGTGGGCATTGTCAGGCTTTGGCGCCGGAATACGCGGCGGCGGCGACGGAGTTGAAGGCGGAGGAGGTGGTGCTGGCGAAGGTGGACGCCGCGGAGGAGACTGAACTCGCCCAAAATTACAATGTGGAAGGATACCCTACTATCTTCTTCTTCATCGATGGTGTTCATAAGCCTTATAATGGTGCCAGGAACAAGTTAGTATTTCTCTATCTCTCTCTCTCTCTATGAATTGATTGTGTTTTCATGGAAATTTGTTACTTGTAGCTTTGATTTTGCTAAGGAGAACAGCCAATTCATTTGCTAAATCAAGCTGTATGATCTAATTTGAAGCTCCATTTCTGCTAGATTTGATAAATCAAAAGTCAAAACTAGAAGAGGGGTAAAATTAAGCTAAATTAGTACCACCGAGATGCATTTGATACATATTGTTCTTAGTTTAGAAGTAGAGATTGTAGTAATCCCTGCGAATAAGAAGTCAAAATTTGATCTTTGAATGTCAATTTGTTCTTTCCATAAAAGTAAATGTAACCCTAAATTCCTAAAACCATTTTCCAATCAAAAGTCAAAAAATTTAGATCAATTTTGGAAATCTGGGAATAGCTCATTTGAATTTCTTAAATAGAGACTCCCTTTGACATTTAAGAGTTAAATGTAATCCTAAATTACTAAAACATTTTCCAATCAAACGTCAAAAAAATTAGATCAATTTTGGAAATCTGGGAAAAGGCCATTTGAATTTCTTAAGTCAAGTATGGGTTGGGTTCTGGTGACAAGTGCCAAATTTGGTGAGAAAGTCGTTATCAACCATGGGATGAGAAATGGACGAATATTAGGATGAGATGCACTAGGATAAGATGCACCGAGATGCACCTTCCTTTTAAGCCGCAATTCGTGGGAGGGTATTTCATCAAAAGTGATCAACGCTTTAAAAGTACTTCTCACACTTCTTACCAAAAATGGCACTTCTCACATGATCCCGTTCCAGTCAAGTATAGACTCCATTCTTGTTACTATGATACTGTCTTAAGTTTAGTTAATTCTCTAGTTAGCTTTTCTTTTAGATACCCTCAAAGAGGAAATATTACTTCTTATTCTATAATTAAGGTCAATATTATGCCATTGAGTTTATATAAGTTGTTGATTAATGTACAATTTCGGCTTATTGTTTCTGGCCTACCTGATAAGTTTGGGACTTATTGTTTCTAGTACTGGCCTATAGCGTTGAATGCTATTGTTTTCATGGCTTAAGGAACTTCTCTTTTTTGTGGCTTTAGGGATGCTATTATAACTTGGGTGAAGAAGAAGATTGGTCCTGGTCTACACAATTTAACGACAACTGAGGAAGCTGAACGTATATTGACCAGCGAGTCACCAATAGTTGTGGGCTTTGTGGAAAATTTGGTGGTATAACCTTAATTACACTCAAAATTCTAGTCTTAATTTCCAATTATTCGTCAAGTTTAGATGAAAAATGTTGCTCCTTCAATATGTTGGTTATGGAAGACTTGTTTTTCTATGACACTTGGTGGAATTTATATTACTTGATACTAATTCTTGTTTGAATAAGGGTTTGATTACAAAAAACACAAACACACCATCAACCATTTGCTAATTTCACATATAACAAATGTAAACGTTAGATAATTATTCATTTTGTTTTCGTTTCAACGTTCGTGTAGGGTCCAGATAGCGAAGAACTTGCTGCAGCTTCAAAACAGGAAGATGAAGTAAGCTTCTACCAAACGTCTAGTGCTGATCTGGCAAAGCTTTTCCACATCGACCCACAAGGGAAACGACCAGCTCTGGTTTTGCTAAAGAATGAAGATGAAAAAGTTAGCCACTTTGGTTCGTTCTCTAGACCCAATCTTCTCCAAGTATAACTATATTGTTTGCAATATCTTAACCAACATTCACCTACAGGAGGCCAGTTCACAAAATCAGCTATAACTGAGTTTGTATCTAAGAACAAGCTTCCATTGGTAATTTACTTCACTCGCGCGAGTTCTTCACAAGTATTCGAGAACCCAATCAAGAATCAGGTACAACTTTATTGCTGACTTGAATGGGTTTGGTTTGACATAATGAGCATAAATCATATAAATAAGTATAAAGTGACTATTATCGTGTGTGTTGATTATGATGCTAACAAAATGGTACTTAAATTTGTTGGTTTTACTTTATGTTCTGCGACAGGTGATCCTTTTTACTACTTTGAATGATACGGAGAAGTTCCTTCCCACATTCCAAGAGGCAGCAAAAGATTTTATGGGAAAGGTCGGTATATATTGTATCCTATAACGTTTTTCTTTTTTGCATTTTAGCAAGAACGATGGTTTATTAGCAACAATAACCCAAGTATTATGGTTTAAAAAGTTGAAGAAAGACGGTGTTTATTCTCTCCCTTTTGAATTCTATTGTTAATTTGTCTGCAGGCTCTTTTTGTGTATGTTCCAATGGACGATGAAGATGCTGGTAAACCAGTTGCAGAATACTTTGCCATTGAGGGAGATACTCCGAGAGTGAGTGTTTGTACCTCATTATGTATTCCCAACCTTTATTGTTCCATTAGACGGGGTCTACGTACGTCTTACCCTCCCTACCGCCCCGTGGCGGGATATATTGGTTATGTTTGGTTTGGTTTATTATGTATGCCGACCATTTTAAAGTGAGCATGCGATGGTGCCGTTTCTTGCAGGTTATTGCGTTTACCGGAAATGATGATGCTCGCAAGTTCTTTTTGGAAGGTGAATTGACTTTGAACAATATCAAGGTTTGCAACATTTGACCAAAGTGTGATAGATTGATTTATTCATGTTAAAAACCAAAAGATAGTTAAACGGACTGACCCAAATTCTTTTTCCGCTTGCTACGTGTTTTCTTTCACTCTACAGTCGTTTGGCAAAAATTTCCTAGAAGACAACCTCAAGCCCTTCTACAAATCGGATCCAATCCCAGAGACGGTAAGCTGTAGTTCATACTAGATATGTATAAATTCCGGGCCTTCCAAGCCCATTTTTTAGTAAGCGAAAAAAACCCGGGCTTTTGCTTGAAAATGGTCCCACTCGGGCTTTTTCAGCCCGCATCTTGTAAGCCTCATTTGTAACTATATTCTTGTTTGTTGCTTGGTCCAGAATGACGGGGATGTAAAAATAGTCGTTGGTAATAATTTTGATGAAATCGTTTTGGACGAGTCAAAGGATGTTCTTCTAGAGGTACGGTTTGGATGGTGTTAAAAAAATGCATCCCAACGTGTTGTTAATCTATTGTTATGAAAATAATCTAAATTTTGCAAATCAGATATACGCATCGTGGTGTGGGCATTGCCAAGCACTCGAACCAACTTACAATAAACTCGCAAAACATCTTAGAGGCATCGATTCCCTTGTTATAGCCAAGATGGATGGCACCACAAACGAACACCCTCGAGCTAAGGTACTTTTCGAGATTAAGCTTTGTATTATTATTTAACAACAGATCTAGTCTTAATTCTCTTGATGTCTTATGCTTAATAATTTTTCCAGTCTGATGGATACCCGACACTTCTTTTCTTCCCGGCTGGCAATAAGAGCTTTGATCCGGTTAGTGTTTGCTAAACGGCCCACAAAATTGCCATTTCTTCTTATTTTTTCTATGAATTCCTAAAAACTTTTTAACTTGGGTTCTGCAGATCACAGTAGATACAGATAGAACCGTGAAGGCTTTCTACAAGTTCCTCAAGCAACATGCCGCCATCCCTTTCAAGCTCCAGAAACCCGAGTCAACTCAGAAGCCCGAGTCAGAAAGAAGCAATCAAGAATTGAAGGATGAGTTATGACTTTTATGAGGTTCCATATCTTCTGTCCTAACTTCAAAATTAGCCTATGTTGTTACTACCGGGATCGAATAATATATAGATGGTCAAAATTCGAAAGTCAAAATTTCGATCTTATTTACGTTAATTTATAGTAAAGTCAAAATTACGTCTGGTGTGTAGGATCTTTATTCAGTTAACTATATGTATACGATCATTCATCGAATAGTCTTTTGTTTTTATGTGTTTTAAGACAGGATTCTCCAATTCTTTAGCACAATGTTTGCTGCTTTTCGGATTTACATATGCTATAAACCTCATTTTGTTTTCTTGCCATTGAAACCATTGTTTTCATCACATCTTTTTTTATATAAAAACCCCATTTTCAATTGTAAAGCCGCAACCATGGCAATACACTTTAGACCAATTTTATTTCTGGTTTCGGTTCTGGTTCTAGTTCTGGCACCACTGCCCACCTTAGAGGGTTCCCGGAGAACACTTCAGGCGATAGCGCCTGTACCTGCACCTGCACCTGTACCGTCGCCGCACTACCACTTCGCGCCTGCTTCATCTCCGACCCCAGTACCACCACCTCCGCCAAAGCTGCCATCACCACCACCTATGTCTGGTGGTGGCAGTGGCGGTGGCGGTGGTGGTTTTTTGCCGGCCCAGGATGGTGGGGGCAGGTCTTCTAAAGGACTGAGCGGGGGACAGAAGGCGGGGATAGTATTTGGAGTTTTAGCTGGTGTGGGTCTGATCGGGTTTGCTGCGGTTGTGTATATGAAACGCAAAAGCAATATCCGGCAAGCACGTCTTGGTGTAATGGCTAGAAGATCTCAACTTTGAGTCGTTTTATTTCTTTCGTAGATTGAAAATTATTATTATTTTGTTAGATTTGTAATCAATTTTATCATTTCTATTATGTCGTGTTTAGAAAGAAATAAAAAGAGAATTATGAGATGTATAAAAACGATAATAGCACAAAATGTATGAGAACCCGTGTCTAGGTTTAATGTTTGATTAAACCTGATTATTTGTGACAACTGTGAGATCCAATCATATCCACCTATTTTATTAAGTATTTATAATATGAATTATCCATGTTTAAGTTTAATGCTTGAGATATAAAACACTTATGCCTTGGATCAATCAGCATTACAACATGGATTATCATGTTTGTGCTTAATGTTTAAATGAAAAACACATAGGTTTGGATTAAACAAGTAATCAATCACTATTAAATTGTAAAGTATTATGTATGAATTTAATATGCATGGCCTTTGAATGGATTTATCAACTTTCATTCATATAACTTTTAAGAAATCATTGTACTTTTGACAAATTTGTTATAGCAAGTTTTTATTTGCTTATACGACATATGCTTATAAATTATGTTTTTCGTTCCATAGTTTGTTTAAAATTATGGATTCCGTCCATATGATTTTGGAATGACGATATACGACTTGTAATTCATTTCTATTTTATTTTAAAGCTAGTTGTTATTTTAAATATGAAGGATTAGAATAGAAATAAATTATAAATCACATGGAAAGAAAACTATCAAATTTAAAAATCAAAGAAGGTAAATAAATCATGGGAATAAAAACTAAATTCCTAAATCATAGGAACAAAAAAGTGTCCAACTTCATCTTTTTATCATTATTTATTAGCTGGCATCATGAAATTCAAATCATTAGATCAAGCTTCTGCTTCTCTGTTTGTTTGGTATGTTCACTCTCTCCTATTTTCTCTTAAAAGTTTATTTGTGGATCAACAACATTGCCTGCTGTCTTTGTTCATGATCATAACTTTTAGATATGATTACTGTTTGATCTGATCTATAATCTGAGATAAACTTAAATCTTTTCCACTATTGTAATCCTTGTTAATTTGATTTATATGCTTAATCTGTATAATTACCATCTGCCTAATGCTAATTGGGACCATTTTAGCAATTAAATATGGCCTGATTACTTACATTGCCAAGGGACCTTGTTCATCAATGGCGCCTTAGGGTTTATAAGGTTTAGGTCAAGGGTTTGATTACATAAAAAAGGTACTGTATAATGATTCATCTACAGGAGTTGCATCCGTTTGATTGCTTTTTATGTGGATGGATTCGTTTTCTTTTGTTTCATTTTTCGAACTTGTTGAAGTTCGAAAAAGTGATCGAAAATTGACCTTATTTTGGAACCATGTAGGCTTCTATTGGTGTTTAGAGGTTAGCAAACATGGATGCTGGCAGCCGCGGTCATAACGGAATCCAGCTTCTGTTAACAGCTGAGCAAGAAGCTCAGCAGATTGTCAATGCTGCCCGAAACTGTCTGTACTTTATGCACTAAACCCTAAAACCTTAAACCCTGAACCGATTATGATTTCCATGAGTTCTAGTTTCTGATACATCGTGGGTTTTGGTTTTCAGCAAAGTCAGCTAGACTGAAACAGGCCAAGGAAGAGGCACAGAAGGAGGTGGCTGAATTCCGTGCTCAAATGGAAGCTGATTTTCAGAGAAAGCTCACTGAGGTAATGTTCAAAATCCAAACAAGAAGTACTTATAGTAAAATAGAACCAAAAATCGTGGTAGAATCTCATCTTTTGCATGCCTTCAACTCTGGATCATACACGAAGAAACCGTTTAAAACACAATCAACTATGTTGTTAGCTTTCACTTTACTAGCTTGAAGAGTTCGTAATCCTGTTTGGCAGAATGCCTCTCCTTGTGTGTGTGTTTTTCATAGATAACTTTTGTTTCCCTAATCATCTGTTGTTCCTTGGCATATCTTGAAAAGAGTGGCTGATTATTTGACTGAAGACTTGAATCTTTTGGCTTAGATCTTATAGTTGTAGCTCGTAGGACACAAGATGCATGTAACAACCCGTTTAACATAGATAGAAAGTTAGAGTTTTAAGTGCCTATTGAGTTCATAGTTGAAAGCTATCAATAACTATTACTATGGTTTTAAGTTGATTTAAAGGTTATTGAGTCAGTCTGTTGTTGCTTTGGGGGCTATGAGGAGTTACAAACCATGTGAGCATCTCATTTTCTTCACAAATTCTTGAAATTGTCATGCTTTTTAAGGGTAAACCTTGAGAAGGGCGGTTTTCCTTACTTGTTTTGGGACCTTCATTGTTACTTGATGTTTTCATGGCATCCGATTAATGCATGATTTGTGTGTAACTATTTCACTCATGACAAACAGTCAAGTGGGGACTCAGGTGCCAATGTAAAGCGCCTCGACAAGGAAACAGAGACAAAGATTCAACACCTGAAGATAGAATCCAATAGAATTTCACAAGATGTTATCGAGATGCTTCTGAGAAATGTCACCTCCGTAAGTTGCTAATCAGTTATCGAGAATTAACGTGTTCTTGACGTCTACTTGGCTGAAACATTACTACTGTTCTTTCTGTATCTTTTAGTCTTTCTTGAAATAAAACCCGTTCTTTTTGCTAGTGTAACAGTAATCGTTCATTCTAGATTGAGATTACAGATTCCTTTAGGAATGAAAGATTGAGAGATCAAGAAAAACTTGTTCCAGAATGATCCCACAAGCGAATAGCCCCATCCCGAATAGGGCTGTTGTTCTTGTTGTTGATATCTTGTTCTTATCGTCGGTTTCATCTGAAACGTGCATAGCCCATGCCATTGCTGGCGGAAGTACTCCGTACAACATTGTCATGCAATATCCTCCCTGTTCGGAAAACACCCATGAAAAATACGCTCTTTTCACACGCTAAAACACATCCGAAAACACAAACAAGCTTACAGCAATGTCTGTAGCAGCAGAGAACACGTCTGGGACGGTAGTAGACACAAAAAGAGTCGGGCCAACGACCATAACTGTGGCTGTGAAACCAATTCTGTTGTTTACCCACCATTTTTCTACCATCCCACCTGAATCAGTTCTTGATTTCTGCAAGAAAAGTAAAAGATTTTAGCTTCAAAATGCAGACTTTTAAGATACATAGGGAAAAGATTTGACTTTCCTGTGATGGAGAAAAAGTAGAAGGACCCCAAGTCAAATTGTTGACTATTTGTTCTTTGAAGAACTGAGAGAAGCCTAAGAGAGTCCCTAATAGTGATGTTCCAACTGCTAGAAGTGAAAATGCCTCTACCATGATCTTAACTCCATCCCATCTTTGCCTGAATTTAGGGTTTAGGGTTTACACTCTGGAAATCATGCAAGCAATATCGAGTGAAATGCATGTGGGGGTTGAATGTTACCTCATAAGCAACTCGACGGGATCGATGATTGGTTCAGATTGACTGGAGAGACCGAGAGCTATGGCATTCCAAATCAAGATTCCTACCAATGGTACAAGACTACCAAGAATAACCGAAGTCCTTATACGGTCTACACCACCCAAATACGCACATAGAACTGAAAGTTATCGAAATCCATCAAAATGTCATCATAATATGACTGAATCTAAAGTCAAAGCAGACACTACAACAAAATGGGTCTTTTAGAAATCACATGTGTCCTAATGGAGTATTTAAGTTAACACTTAAAGTTGTTAGAGACTTCAAGTTTATAGGATAAAAAACTAACATCTTCTTTAAAAGCATCCTAGATAAGTTAGTAAGACGGAAAATGGTGAACCTAATAGCACACAAAAAGTAACTTATCGTTGAATTAACCTTTTTATATGACACTTCTGAAAAGTATCCTAATAGTCTTTATATATATGGTACCTTCTTAAAGATGTCATATAAAAAGGTAAGTTTGATTCACTTTTTATATTGTTTAACTCTGTTCTAGCAACTTTGTTATTATACTGGTTTGTAGTCCTAAGAATACCAATTTTGTTGTAGCGAGAGTTGACTTGAGTTATTTACCAGGAGCTAGATCATGATAAACCAAAGAAAATATCATCACCGGAATAGTTGCCGGAACTTTTGTCCAATCACCACCGCCTTCGAACCCTGCCCACCCTCCAAACAAGATTGCCACAACCTCAATTGCTACCAACAGCCCTGTTGCAGATCACAGAGACTGTAAGATCTTCAAAATGTTGACCTTTTTGGAAGTGAAACCTGCATAAACTAGTTACCTATCATAGAGACCGTAAGAACTTGATTCACTTGATCCGTGGTTCGTGTTCCTCCACCAAATATGAGAACTGCAAAGAGGATAGTGAAGAAAACCCCTGAAACCGATTCCGGAATCTTGCTGAAATGGTAAAGAATTTCACCGGATTTCGAAGCGTAAGCGATCATCGATGTGTACCCCAAGAACACATAGGTCAAAGTGGCAAGAGTTCCGCCCAATTCACCTAATGTTTCTTGAGCCATGGTTCGAATGGAGATCACTTCCAGCTCATCCTCATTCTCCACTCTGTTTTTCTTCTTTTTAAGAAGACCTACATTGACTTCAACCAGTAACAACGCTTCGATCAACAGAAATCCCCAACACAAAGTCAAAGATATCGAACTTGGAAGCAAACCCTGTTCAAGAAAGCCAAGCGATAGCCCGATTTCAGAGTTAATAGCCATGAAGTAATAATATTCAAGATTCGGTTTTACGGATGTGTTTTTAGGCATAAAGGGTCACCGGAAAGCATTGTTTCCAACGCCCATATGGGAGGAGTTACCGCCGGGGAAGTTCTTTTGGGAAGAGCAAGTATCCCGGATCCTATACTTGTGCCGATGATCAGAGCCACCGCACCCGCTACCGTCCCCTTTTTCGCACCGGAAACGGCAATCGGGATACCTGAATCATCCCCTTTACTCTGTTTCTTTGAAATTCTTTTCAACTGTGAATCCTCTCCTTGCAGTTGGCATGTGGTATATGCATAATAGTAGCTGCTAATGCTATTCAAGAAAATCAAGAAAATCTTGTTTACACATACATACATATAATTACACACACACAGAGATTAGAAGTTACATGTTGGATCTGTAGCAGCAGAGTGTTGTTGAATGTGGTGTTTGATGAAATCTTTTAGTCCATAATGAATTGATTTTAGGGTTTTTATGGGGTTTAATTGGATGCAAATAGGAAGATGAAGGAATATAGTGAATCCTCATAAGACAATGGAAGTAAGCTCTGACTGGAGTTGGAGATGCAGCCTTCCCAAATATCTGGGAGGGGGGAATCTTTTAATTTGTGGTATAAACTTGTTGTGAAGTAATTGGCACATTTAGAAGATGGGTGGTTTTTTGCCAATAGAAGCAAAAAGTGTTGGGTCCATGCAAGATATTACATAAATAGTCCCCCTATTGTTTTAGTATTCTATTTTTAGTTCTTGAACAGTTGTGAATGTATATTATGCTTTCTTGATCGTATTTCTTAAAGGCTTGATTCACACGTATTTCGTTAATTTTGTCATATTATACTTCGTTTCTTTTTATAATCTTCGTCATGATGATGATGATGTATAGACAAATTTGATGGTGTGTTTATGTAACTCAAAGTTGTAAAGGATTCAAAAACTCTAGTTTTATATGAAAAGGATGTCTTGATGAAATATGTATCTACTATCGTTATCATCAACATACTTTGTTCGAGCTCAAAAGTTGAACACACCCTTTTGGTAGACCTCCGAACTTGCAGTAATTGGATGCACCAAAGATTGGCTCCAGGGGTCTATCTTTGGTGTAGGATTAATAAAACTATGAAAATGGTTCATTCAAAACTCCAAATTGAGGCATATTCTCACTTATTTGTCTTATTCCATAATACTTATAAGCTACAGTAAAAAGACACGTCGAAGATCTGAGTTTTTTTACCTAGTTGTCGACAACACCCTTATCTAGTTTTTGGGGCAATCCTTTAGGGTGCGTTTACTTCTGGAAAAATTTTCTGTTTTCTAGAAAAATTTTCCACGAAAAATGAAA
>LUCG01303815.1:0-12793 GCA_001633085.1 Carthamus tinctorius
CTATATATATATATATATATATATTTATCTATTCTTACTGCAGGCAGTTTTAAGAGAGGATATGCTAAGGAGAGACATCATTGACCTCCAAAAACGATATCAAGTATGTTTTGCAGCGTTGCTTCCATAATAGGGCATTAAGTATATTCTATTTCTTCTTTTTATCGCATCACCGATCCTCTGCTAGTTATTACTTCCCAAGTTAGTAAACTACATATATCATTGGTCGGCAGGCAAGTGAGCGTAGATGTGAAGAGCTGGTTTTGCAAGTTCCTGAATCTACTAGGCCTCTTTTGAGGCAGATCACGGCTATGCAGGTTTGCTTTCATTTAACACATTGTTCCTTGAGCTTTTCAGCTCTTTAACTAACCTCCCTTGAATAGGAAGCAACTGCTAGAAAGGCAGAAGCTTGGGCTGCTGTGGAGAAATCGCTAAACATTCGACTTCAGGTCCCACGAATAGTGCAATATTATTTACATTATTGTTCTGTATTCCATGGACTCGTTGACAGTTCCATTTGCAGGAATCAGAGGCCAAAGCTGTAGTTGCAGAGGAAAGAGAACGATCTGTTAGTGAACGCTTATCCAAAACATTGTCTCGAATAAATGTTCTTGAAGCTCAGGTGCTTTTTCTGTCCTCTCTTTTATTGTTATCTGTTATGGTGACTCAGGGCCGTTGTTACACATTTACCAAGACTATAGGTCGACGGGATAAGTAATAAATAGAACAAATATAAAAGTTCATACCATGTTACATTAGAAGCGATGGAGCGGATTCAGCTAATAAAAGGTGCGGGAATGGCTCCCATTAACTTTTCTTCTCTTTTATCCAGGTTAAATAACAGAATTTTCAAGCTTTTACCACCCCCAGTAACTGCCGTGCGTCCATCAACCAAAAAACCAAAAAAATCTCAAAATCCCAAAAAGCCGGAAAAAGTCCTTGAAATTGACAATAAAAAATAAAAATCCCTCAAAATCAACCAAAAAACTATAGAAATCCCTCAATGCAGTGAAGTTGGGCTAAAACACATCATATGACTTTATGGGTCTTTAATCTTACCTTAAAGGTGCCCCACCAGGCAAAAATCCTGGATTCTTGGATAACTAAAACAACAAAAATACACTAAAACTAAGAAGTACCTTATCAATTTACTTAAACAGATCATTCTTAAAAGAGTAAAAAGCCTAAACGTTTTATGCATGGGCTACAGCTTAAAACATACACTATTGGGTAAAGGCTAAAATGTATAATTACGCCTCCAAAATTTTTGGGCCCTTTTCCATATCTCACTTTGGAGCACCCTCTAGACCTGACCTTCTTTGGCTGAGCCACACAACAATCAGTAGCTTACAATCATAATGTGTTGCAGATATCATGTTTGAGGGCTGAGCAAACCCAACTGACTAGGTCTCTTGAGAAGGAAAGACAGAGAGCATCGGAAAGTAGGCAGGATTACCTGGCCCTAAAAGAGGAAGCCGATACTCATAAAGGTCATGCAAATCAACTCAAAGAAGAGACGAGAGAACTCAAGAGGAAACATAAGCACGAGCTGCATGAAGCATTGGCACACCGCGAACTTCTCCAGCAGGTAGTCTTACACATATATTATATATATCTTTGTTTCTCTTGAAAGCTATGTTGGTATTTTGGGGTTCTAAGCTAATGGCAATAACCGAGAATAACAAACCTACTACTTATTGCTTTAGGGCTAGTCCTCTCTAAGGACATTACACCTGCCGTTGTTAAGAACATAATGCTTTGGGTTTATGGCCAATTGCTTTAGAAGATACAGTGAAGCAACGTATATAGAACAATTATCAACACCGAATACAGTGTGATAATCCTAGGGATTTCTAGGAACTAAAAACTTGTGTTTGTATAGAATCATAACTTATAGTAATCCAGTGTAGAGAAAGATGTGATTGTTGGTGTAGCAATGCATGTAGGTTTCCTGACACCCATTTAAACTGAGCATTAGTGACGGTTCAAATAGGCATTACTGTCACCATTGACAGATTTGTGACAAGTGGCACTAAGGCTACGGTTCAGCTCTCATGACTGTTCCAACGGGCACAACTCGGTAATTAGCCTTGATGGACAGCCTTTGACAAAGCGCCGCGTCTGTTTGAAGAGCCCATTCATGAAGAGGTGACCCGCTGGATCAGCCATTGCGAACCGTCGCATGGTGCCATCGATATATGGACCATCGAAGATAAACTTTGCAGCTTACGATGATGTGTGTGTGAAGTGCGCATCAAAGCGACGAATTGCGACCATGGTTGCTAGTGTATAAGTGGAGCCCACCAAATTGGGCTTTTCTCTTCTTCCTAAGACTTAACCCAGAAGACCAAGTTTTAAGTTTTAACATTCCCTAGAAAATTCCCCCATAAATTATCATTGATCTTAGAAGAGTGAAAGTCATCATGACCTTAGAAGAGTGGCCAAGAAAAAACTTGCTTAATATATCTTGCAAAGGGGAAGTTCAAATCCGAACCATAAACATTCAGAGACCTTGAAAACCAATTATTTCATTAATGATTCATGATTAATGACCCTAAAAATTCATGAATACTATTCATAATGAATATCATGCATTTTCATTATGAATGATCTCCGTGATGAATATTTGATCACAAAATTCGAATTATTCATCATGAATAGTTGGTTCCTGGAATCAAGGTTCCCAAAATAATTACGGTTCACATTTGAACCTGTCCTATCTTGCCATTCTTTATCCTTATCTTGCAATTCTTTAACAATATGTTGATTGATACACCTTCAAGTACACAATTTGTATAAATTACATTCTTGACGAGTATAGGAAATAGAACGCGAAAAAGCTGCACGTATGGAACTAGAAAAGACAGCCCGCCCCCAGCTTCCTCCTGTTTCTGGACAAGGTTCCATACCCAAACCCAAGTCTCCTTCTGAGAATGGTGAGAGTCTATTATATCTATTCATTAATACGATATATCTTCGATTTTCTCTTTTTTTGTCTACTGACTTCTTGTACAGGATTGACTCGCAGACTTTCAAGTGCTATAAGTTTAAGTAGTATGGAGGAAAGTTTCTATCTTCAGGCATCGTTAGACTCATCTCATACTTTCTCCGAAAGAAGTCTCAGGGAGCCTACCATAAGCCCGTATTATCTAAAGAGCATGACCCCGAGTGCTTTTGCAGCTGCCCTTCGTCAAAAGGAGGGCGAACTCGCATCTTACATGTCTAGATTGGTAAGAATATACTTCTGACCATCGATGAGGCTAATAACATCCATTTCTGAAATTAAACTAACCGGGGGTGTTTCCGATTACTTATTTAAAACAACTTATGCCTTTTTGTAGAAGTGCTTAGCAATTTATGTGGCGTGAAAACGGAGTTTTATAAAAAGTGTTTGGATTAGCTTATGATGGTACCAAAAGGTAATAAGTTGGTTTTTATAGGGTGTTTGGGATTGCTTATACATGTAAAATAACTAAAAAGCTGATAAGTTGTTTCAAATAAGTTACCAAGTCTGAATGAAATGACTTTTCAAAAGCTCCTTATCTCCTTTGCCAAAAAGGTATAAGCAGTTACCTTTTTTCCCCTCCAAACACTAAAAAAGTGCTTATTACTGTTACGACAATGAAATAAGTCAATAAGCAATCAAGATGTTGTTCTTGTACGTTTGGTACAAGGGATAGGATGGATAGGACATAACAAAAACTTGCTGTTCCACGTTTGTGGGAAATTTGACTGGGACATGACTTGACTGAATGGGATAAAAGTGCACTCATGTGCAGTGTGGAACACTAATTAAAGAGATGGAAGAAAATTGATAAATTACTAAACTACCCAATTAAAATCCTAAAACCTTCGGCAATTCTTTCACCAGCCGTAGGTTGTGTTGCAGTTGCTGAATGGTTTGGTGCAGGATGATTAAGTGGTCAGAATGATTAAGAGGTACTTTATGATATAGTGCAAAATGAGATATAGTTGTTTCGTAATTGTTCATGATGAAATTAGGACGCTAAAGGCCCAAGGTACAAAATCATTCAAAGGGTTTTAGAACCATTATAAGTGGCAAGCTTTTTTTTTTTCCTGCCAAACAAGATTCACCTCTTAGCGAACACTCTCGCTTGTCCAACCCAGTTCATGTAACAAACACACTCGCATCAACTACACATTATAACTCACACCCGCATCCATGATCCATAAACCTTATTCCAAGTGTTTTTGCTTCATCATACATTTTAGGCATCTATGGAAGCCATTCGCGACTCTCTTTCAGAGGAGTTGGTTAAAATGACAGAGGAGGTATGCTTCATGACTTCCTTCTTTTTTTCCCCTCTTTCTAGCAGAACAAAATCGATCATGTATTTCTTATCGATCTTTGATTTGGGATATTATTTTCGTTGCAGTGTGAAAAACTACGATCAGAAGTGGCTCTGCTGCCTAGCATTAAGGCGGAGCTAGAAGCATTAAGAGTAAGGCACTCTGCTGCATTAGAGTTGATGGGCGAACGGGATGAAGAGGTACACTACTTGCAAACTTGATCAAGTTTAGAGATTGCAACTATTAACATTTCTTAGAACTCACAAAAAAATACTTTTATTTTGTGTAGTGTTGGTGATTTTAGTGAAATCACTAGTTTTTTTTTGTGTCATTGGATTCATAAGAGAATATGGGGTTGTTAGTTAAGCTATATCACGATCTAAGAAGTGTTGGAGTGCACACTCGTGTAAGCTAACTAGATTATTCTCTCTAACTACACGCACTAACTTTAGAAGTCGACTCTCATAATGAATATCCAAACCCATGGCACCTTTATATACTAGGTGTCATTTACATATAAAACCCAACCCCAAAGCCCAACATACACTATAAAGATATTACAATACAGTACAAATACTAATACTGACTTTATAAAACTTTCTAATATACTTGGGTCTATTCTAGTCCCAACATTATTCGAGCTAATACTCACTTCACTACACTATTGAATTCCCGAACATGTAGCTTGAAGAACTTCGTGCCGATCTCGTGGACGTGAAGGAAATGTACAGAGAACAAGTGAACATGCTTGTAAATAAGGTATTATATCCTGCAAAAGCATGTTTTATATAGTATTGAGAGTATACTTGTTTAATCTTATTTTGTTGCATTGACTGCATATGCTTACCTCACTATAACAAAATTGGGTTTATACGACGTCACCAACTTCTAAGCCTTCTAATAGACTACTTTATAAGACATGATATATAGGACCAAAAATTAAAAGTGTCCTATCTAAAAGCGTTTGTATTAAGTTTATGGGACGCTTTTAGGAGTCTTGACAAGTTCTTAAGGACACTTTTAATACGAAGTGTCGCATTAGCTATTTTATAGGACACTTTGTCCGGTAATCCATCTTTTTTAGGGCACTTGTTTTTATGGGTTACCATTTCAAATAGCGTCCTATAAAATAACTAATACGGTGTTCTTTTATTAATAAAAATATCCTAAAAAACTTGTTATGAACGCCTTTATAGTTTATATATAAAACGTCATATTTTAGTCCTATAAATTAAGTCCTATAAAGTAGTCTATTAGGACGCTTTATTTCTTGGTGTCGTGGACTCAATTTCGTTGTAGCGTTTATACATATTTTATGTTATTTAACGTGTGTACTTCATATCCCAAGTTTGCTTCTAAGTCTCTTTTCAACTCTTCAAAAGTTTTTTTTTTTTTGCTTGTGTTAGTTCTAATCTTCGGAAAAGCTTTTTCACAATCTGTTGGCAGGGGCGAATAAGGTAATAGCCTAGGCGGTGCCAGAGCCCCTGCTCTATCATCCCGGCACAATGGAAAATTCTTTGGGGGTTTTTACGCTGTGTTCTTGTAAAAGGAGGGAAAAGAAAAGAAAGAAGAAGAAAAGAAATTTTTTATTTGTATTCTTGAAATAGAAGGAAAATGAAGGGAAGGAAAAGAAAGGGCTTTTTTTGTTTGTGTTTTTGAACAGGAGAGAAAAGAAAGAAAATATATCATTTTTTTACAAAGATACCCTTTATAAATATATAATTTATAATGATAGGTTGGGTAATATTGTAATTTTAATAATTTCAGTAATTTTTTCAATTAGTTTCAGTTTCCTTTTCTTTTCTTTCTTTTCTTCTCTTTCCTCCCAAGGAAAATTTTCCTTTCCTTTCACTTCTCTTTTAAAAAAGTTTCAAAAACACGATATTATTAACTTTCCTCCTCTTTCCCTCTGTTTCCTTTCTTCCTTCGTAAAATGAGTTTCCAGAACACAGCAAGGATGCATGTTTTAATTTTATGCTTATTCCCACTAAGTTAACAAAAAATGCTTGCGGTCTATAAGTAATGTCATTGCATGTGGCGTTAAAAGGTGCAAGTTCGAAGGAAAAAAAAGAACAAAGAAACTACTTATATGTAATTTTTTTGATTAAAACACACCTTTTTTTTGGAAGGGCGTCCGGGCTAAAGCCCGACTAATCTCGACAATTTTGGGGGCTAAACATGAGCCCACTTAAATGTCCTCAGGCATGCGTACGGGAAGGCTCGAACTCGGTTAGGGCGCTATGAACCCCCCGAATGTTAACCAATCCGCCACAACATAATTAAATGTTGTTTATATTATGTTAATTATTTTGTGCCATGCTCAAGATTTTTCTGGATCCATCTCTGGCTGGAGGTAGACAGCATACGTCTTACCCTCCTCACCCAACTTGTGTGATCCAGTGCTCCTTTTGGTTTTGTTATCCTACAAAAGCAGAGTCATGAAGATGTAATATATATTATATGCAACATGTAACATTTAATCTTATTTACTAATTTGCTGCAATGTCCATCCCCACAGATCCAGAAGTGTTCGTCGACAGGTGCCTAACGAGGCCACTCGTAGGGTGGTTGAAGATCATCGTATCCATGGTACGTAGTACAGGTTTGGTTTTACGAGAAAGGATCATCTTATCTAAGGGTGTGTTTGGTTGGGGAAAATTTTCAAGTTTTTCAAGAAAATTTCCAAGGAAAATGAAAATTTAGAAAACTCGTTTGCTTCATTCTAAACGCGTAAATTTTCTAAAATGGAAAATGAAAACTCCACCATTTCACCCAAATACGGTTTCTAAAATTTTCGTAGAAAACTAAAAATGAAAACTCAACTCCATTTTCTAGGAAAATTAAAACGGTTTTTCACAACCAAACGCACCCTGAACATTTCGTGAGAAGGCAATAAGTCTTATAATCATATATGATTACACTTCCTTAGGTTGACAAAACACACATCATATATGATATCAAGAAGTCTCGCCTACTCGCAAAATGTATAGCTTCTCGTTTAAACCTGCCCCTTGGTTTTATATCCTGCAATACGTCACAACCGAATCCTTTTGAGCTCAAACCTGCCCCTTGCTTCTCGTCTTCATTGGTTTTGTGTTGCAGAGTATGAGCGCGGAACTACTTTCTGAGCTCAAACATGCGACGGTTTTTCATCGAAACAATTCAAAATGCAGAAATTTATTTTTCTATTTTCCACGTAAAGTATATATTCATTTTGCTTTTACGTTATTTTGTATCAATAAAATAGGTATATTGATGAATATTATAACTAGAATTTATTTTTTTATACATTGTCTGTAAATGTTTTTCTTACAAGAATGATTCTTTGATCAAGGATAGTGTCTCTTGGTTTGTGAAAGAAAAAGTCCCTAGCATTGTTTGTCCTAATTTTTTTATTTATTTTAGCTCAGTTGATCTTCCTAAGGGCGCTAACATCCTCGGAGGGGCTGTGGATGGGATCTCAGTCTACTTGGGTTCGATCCAAGGGGAGTCAATTGAGGGCATGAGGAGTACCCAGTTCTTGGGCTGGTCCAGTCATACCCCCTAGCCTAGTCAAAGACTGTGGTTGGCTCTAGTAGCATAAGTTGGGCTGGGACAGTGGTGGATTAGTGGGCTGCCCGTGAATGCCCGATACCGCCGGGGAGGCATGAGTGCGTGTGTGTGTTCGTGGTAGTCGTTCTTTGGTTCGATGCCGCTATGCCTTCCAAAAAGAAAAAAATTCAAAGGGAAAAGGGTATTTGAAGTCATGACTTGCAAGGTATTACCAACTCCATGCTTGATTACGGGCTAGACATTAAGGGTGCGTTTGGTACGCAGACAAGACATGACAGAATAAGGTAGAACAAAACAGGACAAAACAACTGTTCAAGACAAGGACAGGACAAGACAGGACAAGGATATTAAATGTAATTAGAAACAACTTTACGAATAATTTATTGAAGTTACACTTACGAAAAATCATAATACCAATTTCACCTTAACTTATCTACACTTTCGCAACACCAGAAAGATCCTCATTGGCACTCGAACTCGAACAATCGAACCCTTTACCGCTCATTTCCGAGCACATCATTTCGACCTCGTGTACCCTTCCTTCTTTCGTAAGACCCGTAATAAGCTGATTCGCCACACTTACACTCGGTAAAAACCCGTTAGCAACCATTTCGTTATACCAATTATACCCCTCGCTGAACTTCTCGATATTGCAAAGCCCCTTGACCAACGTCTCGTAAGTATCACCTTTCAGACCTAATCCCGTTGCCTTCATCTTATCGACAAAATCCTCCGCTTCTTGAACCTTTCCCTCCGTTAAGCACCCGATGATCAAGCAATTGTACGCCATCCGATCGGGAAGAATCCCGTTACCGACCATCTCGTGGTACAACGCAACGGTCTTATCCACAAAACCGTGCTCTGAATAGCAACGGATTAGTTCGTTATATATCACCCGATCACGAGCCAAGTTCATCTCCGACATTTCATCGATGAGTTTTTCCACAACCGTTAAGCCCTGATTCTTGCATGCGACAATTAGCGGATGAAACGTATTGATCGTCGGTTTGATACCGGAAACTTTTATTTTCTCGTATAACTCGAAACACTTGTTGCTGTCTCCTTTGATCGAATAGCCAGAGATTAAGCAATTATACGTGATCACATCGGGCTTGAGACCTCCGTTTGTCATTCTCGAAGCAAGTTCTTTGGCTTCCTCGACCTGACCCATTTTACAGAGCCCGTTTACGAGCGTGTTGTAGGTAACCAACGTCGGAAATACATCGTTTCTCGACATTTCGTCAAAAGTCTTGAAAGCATCTTGTATCTTCCCTTTCGAACAATACCCGTTAATAAGTATGTTGTATATGTTCGTATTTGGCGAAACCCCCCGACCGATCATATCTTGGAAAACAACTTCGGCTTCGAGAACCCTTCCGTCCTTGCATAAATGGTTCATCAACGAGCCGTAACTTACGGCATTTGGCTTCAACCCGTAACTTTCCATTTCTTCGAGGATCTCGAAGCACTTATCGAAGTGGAAGCTCCGTCCAAACCCGTCGAGTAGTATGTTGTAGGTCACAACGTCTGGCGAAACACCCGTTTCCGCCATCCGCTTAATCCATTCAGCAGCCTCGACGAGATTACCGGATCGACAGTACTCATTAATCACCGAATTGAATGTGCTGCTGCTTGGATTCATCCCGTGGGATTTCATTTTCTCAATCGTTAGAAGGGCCCTTTCCGTGTTACGCTCCCTACAATGACCATCAACGATCGTGTTGAATATCACCTCGGTCGGAACGAACCCGTTCTCCATTAACTTCGCCAAAATCTCCTCCGCCTTCCCGGTTTTCCCTCCCTTGCATAACCCGTTCAATAAAATCCCGCAAGTGTAACCGTTTATCGGAATCCCGTCTTTATCCATTCGTTCGTATAACGACAAGCAAGCATCCAAATCACTGGACCGTAAGTACCCATCGAACATGAAACTGTAGCTGAACCCATCCGGAACGAACCCGTGAACCTTCATGTCATCGAAAACCCGTTTCGCTTGATCCATTTTCTTCGCTCTACAAAGCCCGTTTAACAGCGTATTAAACGTAACAAGATTCGGCCCCACGTTACCCGCGATCATCTTCTCACGAACCCTAAACGCTTCATCTAAATCACCGATCTTACAATACCCGTCGATCATCGTGTTGTAAGTGACCTTATCGGGCATCACACCTCTCTCGAGCATTTCATCAAACACCTTGCGTGCATCTCTAACTCTTTTTTCTTTAACCAACCCACCTATCAAAACGTTGTAAACAAACTTGCTAACGCTCATCCTACCATTATTCCTCATGGAATCCATCAATTCCATCGCTCGTTTCATGTTCTTCATCTTAACAGCCGATTGAACAGCCTTACCAAAGGTGAACTTATCAACCCTAATTCCGGAACTAAGAACATGATCGAATAACTCCAACACCTTTCCATACCGAGAAGAAGAAACTAAGCATTCCAGGAGTAAATTAAACGAAACAAGAGAAGGGAAGATGCCATCTTTCCTGATTAACGTGTATAAGTCCACGGCTTCATTGGGGAGGTTTGATTCAGCAGAAACCGACAAGACCAAGCTCGAAAAGACTCTAGATTTTTCGTCGTACTGAGCGTAGATATCGGAAGGAGTTGCGGAGATGGAGGTTTTGGAAGTTATGAGGGATTTGATTAGGTCTTTTGCAGTTTGGGTTTGGCCTTGTTGAACGAGTACGTGAATTTTCTTGAGTTGCTCTTTGGTATCGTGAGATTCTACGACGCCATTGTTGGAGGTGGAAGAGAGGAGCTTTGGGTTGGAGATTGAAGAAAATGTGGGTGTGAGATTGGGAAGGAGAGCGAGCTTTCTCTTCGCCATTGCTGTTCTTCAAGCTTCCAATAGAAGAACTGAAAGTGATTGCTGATAAATATAATATTTGCGTGAATTGCATTTTTGGTCCCTTGACTATATCTATTTTTTGGTTTTCTCCCCCTTGGATTTTTTACCAACGAATTACCGGTGAATTTTAACAAAAAATTTCGTCGATAATTAATTAAAATTTGTTGTTAATCCGCACTAGTTTTAATTAATCAATTAATTTTCTGTAAATAAACAAACAAATAAATAGTCCATCGGCAATACTCTGGAACTATGATCAAAATAACATACTTTTATTAGATAGTAACGTATTTGTGGCAGAAGTCTGCAAAAGATAACGAGACACTAAGAAAAATAGAACTTCCGATGATGACATAATCCATCACATGCAAAATCGATCAAATGTATTTTGGAAGGGCGTTATTGATGAAATCTTTGTCTAGTTAGAGATGATTTTCAACTGACATTATCAACGAAACGATTAAAGTGAATTAGATATTTTTTTTTATAAAAGTGAATTCCAGAATTTGCTAATTGTCAATTATAAGACACTTAAGAATTAAGATGTTCCGATGTCAACCTCACAAAGCAATGACACGAGGTTTTTTTTTTATTAAATAATAATTAATAATTAATTTCAATCAAATTTCGTGACGGATTTATGGTGGAATATTTGTTTATTTATCATTAAAAAAATCCGGCACAAAAACGGTCTACTTTTTTTAAAAGGTAATTTCACAACAACAAATTGGGTTTATAGGACCCCTAAAATAAATAAATAAACGTTTTAATAGAGTGTTATAAAGAACTAGTTTATAGGACGTTTTTGGGTGTCGCAAAAAGTTCTTTAGAATATTTTTAAATAAAATGTTCTATTATTATAAGACGCTATTTGAAAAAATGTCTTAAAAACATGTACATGCGTTCTTTAAAAAGATGGGTTTATAGAACATTTCTAAAAAACGTCCTATAAATATAGCTAATACGACACTTTACTTTGTTACGACGCTCAAAAGCGTTCTATAAAATTATTGTAACACTTTTAGATATAACGTTTTTGTGTTTGGTCTTATAAACTAGCTAGCATCCTATAAAACATTCTATTAGAACGTTTTTATTTTATTTTATTTTTATTTTAGTGGTCCTATAAACTCAATTTGTTGTAGTGTTTAAGTAATTAAAATTTCACGAGCATTTCTTGAGGCGGTATCCACCGAAAAAAGTCAATCCGTCGGAAATAGTGTTTTCAAGCGAAGCTTTCCCCGGACGGCATATTTGTCTGAAATCGTGTTTCCGGCAGACTTCCGGCGCATTTGTCCGCCAAAAAGACTTGTTAATTGGTTGGTCTTGAAGTTGAGCCCCATCATATCGCACGGGTCTCGGCCATTTGATTAGTTAAGATGTTTAAGGCTTGTTGCATTGTGGAAGCCAACAACGTTTTTTTGTATTTTTAACCGCATATTCGTCTTTTATTTCTAACGTATGGTGTTACGTTTACGTTTAAGTTTGTGTCGTTTGTATTTTATCATTCAACTTTCCATCGCAAGTTTGTTTTCCGCTGGTTTGCTTTCTATCTTGTAATTCCAATTAACTTCATTGAAACAATTCATTATCGTCGTTTGTAAAGGGGAATTATAACCCCCTATAAGGGGAATGGGTAGGGCTATGTAAGTGTACAAGTGAGACCTAGTATAGGGGGTATACTAAAATTTTTGGAATCTCTCTTCCGATCCTTTATTATCCACACCAAGCTTCGATTTTTACGGAATTTCTTTCCCAAATGATATCGACGACTATGTATGTTCATCGACATTTCAACTTTTTGTTATTCTTCGAACGAGATATAGAGACTTCTCTTCCTAACAGTCCCAAACATACTTCATTCCACCTAATTTCTATTTTCTTCTGATCTCACCAAAAGTTTTAAAGACCAACAAAAATAAGAGATGCAAAAAACCTTCAAACCTAGAAACCAAGTTGACATAACTCTTTCTTATGTTTTCAAGACTAAATATCACATATCTGTAGCTAGAGGAAAGTTCAAATGTAAACCACTTTTTGGTTGTGAACGTGAGGACAGCCGAGAGCGCG
>LUCG01303855.1:0-10600 GCA_001633085.1 Carthamus tinctorius
CTGGGAATTGGATTCCAATTCCCCAGATTCCCAAGGATTCCAGCGAACCAAACGCCCCCTTAAGGAATACAACTTCCCGGGATTTCGGGGATTTGAATTTAAAATCCATTTCAATGATGAATCATATGGATTTGAAATCCTTTAAACATAGGATTTTGAAATTGACTAAAGGTGATCAAGATTTTAAGGGATTTGTATATAATAATGTTAAAAAATATTTCATTCTTAATAATTTCTTTTATAATCAATGGAATTGAAATTTATTTCAAAGCATACAAACCAAATCCACAAAAAGATTCCAAATCTAACTCCAATCTAATTCTTCCATTTACTACAAACCAGAATCTTTAGTTAAATTTTATAGCTTCAAGTCTTTAAAGTATCTAACAAAATAAGTTATTCTGATTTTTTTTAGCATTCAACATGCTTAACAAATGGACCGTTTACTAAACATTACTCGGGTAAGCACTTACCAAGTCATTACCCTACCGGAAGCATGTGGCAAGGATCAAGAATCTTACCCTGGGAAGAGCGAAATAAGAGTCTTACCCGGTAAGTGATGGTCGTCGTCTCTTACCACAGTTAGCGCTTAACGGGTAAAATGTTGCATACAATACCGTTTTCTAGACTAAAATCTTACCGGGTAAGACTCTTATCCAAGATAAAGATTTTCATTAGGCTTTGAGGAATCTGTTAACACGAAAAAGATCCAAGATAAAGATTTTCATTCATAATGCACTTGGCATGCTTGATTTTCTTAAAGTTTGTAAAGCATGCAGACAGAAAAATGAGCATTAAAATGCTAATGACAATATCCTTTTACATATATAAAACTCAAATTCCTGGCATAATTCTAATGACAAATCTCATTCAAAAGATACCAAAATGACCAGCTGCAAATAACTCCAAAATAGCTATAACTCTCAACCTCCACATCTCCCCTATAACCCTGAACTCAGGTTGAGAAAGAAAAAACTTCTCAAGACTCCATTGCAGCATCCTCTCCGGGCAATCCAAACAATCGAAGGTTTCGATCCATTGAACCAACTGCTATGTATTTTGCATCTGGACCAAACTTTACGGAGTTTATCTTACCTGTATTCACAATTTTACATCAAAATCATGTCAACGTTCACCTATATATAACCCAACTATTCAAGATAAGGGAAAAAGGAAAGAAACCTGTGCCAGACAAATCAGGGAATGTTTTAATACAGTTCCATTCAGACTTCACATTTGCAACTTGATAAACTCTGCAGTACAACAATGCAATTACCATCATGAGTTACCAAAAATAACTAGCCCAATATATCCCACCCAGACGGGCGGATTTATAAGAAATATTAGATGCAACCGTTTGATGTTAGGTTAAAAAATGTTGGTTGCAACGTACTAGTAGTGTTGTTGCATGTAGCACTATAGGTTGCAAGTTTGAATCTACTTGGTGCGTTTTCCACTTTTTGGTAACAAAAAAAAAAGAGAGAGAGGAAACGCTACTTGGGTGTTGCAAAACACCACTTAGGTCATTCTTAATTAAACCATACTTTTTATAATTAATTTTGGTTTTAATTTTATATGTATTTGTTATTTTGTACCCCCGCTCGTAAAATTTCATCGGCATGACCTCTCTACCCTAAAGAGTAATTTGGCTTTATAACTAGGTCTTATCACATATAGTAAGGAAAATAGTTGAGCAGTACATATGACACTCGTTAACCAAATGTCAGGACCCAAAAGTATGGTTGTAGGAATCATCTTAATATGTCTCAACCCACTATTAAGCCACATTCAAGAGACATATATACTGATAAAATCTCAGATCTTATGTCAATCACAGAAACAAAGACAAAGTAGACGCACCTTATGTCTGAACCACCTAGAGCTAGATAATTTCCACTATGATCAAATTCAACTGCAGAAAAACAAACAACGGCAGATACATTACAAAGAGTTCCTTGGCAAGCATGATAATTAAAGCAAACACCAAATAAACCTCAAGAGCTCTCTTCTTAAGCATACATTCGGAGGACATTACCTGATTGTGTTGGAGTGTTTTCATCATATGGTGCAAAGGTCCTGAAGTTTCTCAGTTTGCGAAGATCCCACAGCTTAACACCATCTTGGGCAGCAGTCTGAGAAATTGAGACAAACTGTTAGCGAATCTAAAACCAACCAACGGGCATTCACAAAAGGACACTTACAACCAAAGAGGTCATTGGTACAGCTGTATCCAGATTACCAGTAGAACCCAGCCTTCTTGGAGGTCAAGATCTCAAGCCTCACTAATGGTGAGGAGTGTGTGTGAGTCTTGTCAAATACAAATATTATATACTTAAAAAAAGAACACTTACAGCAAGGAAGTAACCATTCTCTGAAAAAGATATTGCAGTTACAGCCCCAACATGCCCATCAAATCTTGCGACATTTGCCTGCAAAGAACTGGCATAAGAGAGGAGGGAAAGAAAACGATCCAGGGGCATCTATCTACCAAGGGTTCAGTGATACCTGACTCTTCACATCCCAGATCTTAACAATAGCCCCAGAGGTGCCTGTTCCGAGAATGAGACCATCAGGATGAAAAGCTGCAGATGTATAGCCTTCAGATGCCGCTGAGTCTTCAACCTACAGTTTAACACAAATGATCTTATTCAAGTAACCAATAATTAGCCAACACTGCTATACTTTCTGTGTAGAGAGGAAACCTGCGCAAGGCATAAGCCAGATGATAGCTCATAGAAGCACCATGAATTGTCAAGAGAAGCTGTTACAAAGTAGTTATTTGTAGCATGGACAGTCACAGCTTGCACCTGGAAGAATATAGAACAAGTTTATTATCAGTTTATCATAAATGATAATAAAGCAAACGAAGCTTTATCGGTAATACTGTAGACTTGGAAAAGAAAATACAATAACCCTAATCAAAGTACTAAGATTACTCAAGGACAACCATGAACCAATAAAACAAGTAATGCAGACAGATGTTGGCATGAGGAAGCCCAACCCCCACCCACCCCTTTTTCCCCAGTGCNAAACATTATAAAAGAAAAATGCAGCTATGTAATAAGAGGACTTCACTTTTATATTTCAAATACTAGCAGTAAAATGACATAATTACCTCAGCTGTATGATCTCTTAAGACATGCTTACAATCATAATTTCCATTTTCAGACCCTTGCCACACACGAACTGTCTGCACAAAGAGAAGGCAACTTCAATGCAAAATACAGATAACCTTAGGATCCATTAAATATTTCAGTTCATACTCAAGGAGCATCTGCTAGATGGCTTCCAGTTGAATTCTTCTTCTATAAATTTTGTTTTCTCAATTTTTGTGAACTATATAAGTAAACATGAAAGTCCATAATAATTGATACCCAGTTCTCAACAAGGGGAGCGGAAAAAAAAACAAATAAAAACAAATGAAAAGGATTATACTTCTATTTTTGAAGTTCAAAAAATTAATTAAAACACCTCCTAAGCTACTCCACAGGAAACCCAGAAAGGATAATAAGCTTACCTTATCAGCTGAACCAGTAACAACCAACTCACCATCAGCCACAAATTTGACACTGGTGACCTAACAAACAACAACACAATAGAAGTTCAAAACTAAGCTAACAACATCAAGACATGACATCAAACTTAACTATTTACCAAATAGTGAACAACACCTTCTTCGAGTGGCCACTGAGTGTAGATAAGATCTCCCCTGAAGTTCGATTAAAGACTACGGCATTCGTATCAACTCCCCCTGTGGCAATAAGATCCTGATGTACAAAACTAAGATTATTCCTCATGCAACAAAGACTGAAATTCATATTGTATAGTAGCATGTCTCGAAAAGCATTAAGAACTAAAAAATATATCAAGGCACCAAAAGCAAAGTAAAGCTTATTGTTAAGACATAAAGACAATTCCACTTGAATCTCTTACAAATTAGTTATTTCAAGATCCAGCTCATAGTCCAAAATCAAACATAAAAACAGTCAAGTCGGGTTTGGAACTTAAATGCAGGGACTCTCAACAAATGAAAAAACTAAACTTCAAGAAGGGATCAACAAATGAAAAAAGCTAAACTTCAAGCTTATTGTCATTTAAAAACATTTGATCTTAAAAAAGGCCCAAAATCAAATTAAGATTATAAACGACAAGATGACCAGTGAGGCAGTGACTACTTGATTTTATGCAAATTGAGTGACGCCCAAAGCCAAGTGGGCATTCGAAAAAAGAAGCTAAAGAACAGATTTTAATTCAGTTCAAATTCAAAAAAAATAAAATTGTACCTTCGATTGATGTATATCAATAGATAAAATGCCAGCTTTGTTTGTTTTGTGAAGGGGATAGCTATTAAGCTGGGTATACCGCTCAACAGCGTCCAAGGGAGCCAATGTGGGAGGAATCTGAGAAGGAAAATTAATATGCCGCATGAAATTCAAAATTTCTAGATTCATTTCGGCAAGTCACCCCACGCCCGAAAAAAAATCATCAACGGCAGAATCATAAACAGTACGATCATATATTGAGAAGCCATAAACTTTTGGTACAAGTAGAAAGGAAACCTGTCGTTTCTTCCTTTGCTGTGAAAGGGCAGCATTGCAATCCGTTAGTTCAGTAATAATACTGGCTGAGATTCCTGGACGGATTCTCTTACCATCAGGGCCCAACTCGTCATCCTCAGCAGCTGTCACACCGAGAAGAACAAATATGAGATATGAAAGAACAAACAAAAGCATATAGAAAGCTCTGAAACAAAAACCTCTTTTCCCATTGCTTATAGCTGAAGCATTTGCTGTCACTGCAGTTGATGCTGGCATTGGTGCTTGCCTCTCTAAATGTGCCAGCATTGTCTTGGCTTCGTCAAGTTCTTTCTTTAATCTTGCAATCACACGGCAAGCAGAATCATGCTGCCAATACAGAAATACAAACCAGGGGTGAGCAAAATAGGAAAACCAATAAGGCTCGGTTTTCCGCTTTGGCAGTCCTAAACCAAAAACGAACCAAATCCATAATACACACACACACACACATATATATATATATATAGAGAGAGAGAGAGATTGGGGTGTAATATTTGAACACAAATAGATCTTTCCTGCAAAGTTTTTGGCCCTAATCTCAACTTTTTACAAGTTCAATAGTTTAGTTATAAATATTATTTTAAGAACCAAAATAACTAACAATAAAAACGCACTCCAAATATAAACTCATTTGAGTCATTGATACAAACAATGTGTTGGAAATTTAAAACTCAAAATACAAACACATATATGAAGGTGTTAAAGTGTTTATGTAATTTAATTTCTTGAAGTGTAAGGTACTGAGTGCTTGACATTGGGAAAATGTGGTAAATTTAATCTTCAGGTATGATGTATAAGTCTGGAAGCTATTGGTAGTTTGGTGTATGTTTGATCTCACAATCCTGAAGGCCTAATTTTCCAACGGCCAAGAAAAAACCAGAACTGCCAAACCACCTTGGTTTCAGTTGGTTGGCGGGTTCCATATCCAACAAACCAAACATGGCGTGTTACATAAAACCAGAAAACCAACTGAAACAAAACCATTTTCACAGCTAATATAAACTTCATCCGAATCTCCTCGATCAACAAAAAGAGTAAAACAAAGAAATCTATAAAATAGTGACTGAAAGTTCAAGGAGTGCTTCCTACAAAATGAGAACATTTTTTTCTCTAGGTTCACATAGGAGGTTGTAATATTGTATACTGAAGTAACCAGACAAAACACTAACAAACTGTAAATTGAAGTACCTGTACAAAACATTAACAGCAGAAATCAGAGAACAAACAACACACATCTTAACAAGATTGTCAACAAAAATGCACCTACCTATAATTCCTAAAATCTGAAAGCTTTCGAGGGTCAAGTCACAGACCACAAAAGAAATAAACCAGTAAACAACACCAGATCCAAAAAAAGAGCTTCAGAGAAAATTGGACACACAAAAACATGTCCAATGAAGAGGCATGTAGCAAAGATAGCGTACTTGAGCTTCAATCAGATAAGGATCTTATGAGCATTTAAGCCACATACACCGCAAAGATTTTAAAAGAACTATGTCATGGCAGAAACAATATTAAGAGCAAATCATCATGTAGTTTCTCATTAACCAAAACAAACTATTTTCCTATTTCCTTCAATATTGTCCGTAAACAGAGATGCTATCAGGTATATTATCACCCAACTTGACTTTTCAAGACATCACAGCAAGTCCTCAGTATGTGAAAAAAAACCACAAGAGTTGGATTTGAGAAGAGATCAGGATCGCCAAATATATTAGAATCACATCTCCCCAACAGATCTCATATAACATGTCAACTGATGAGTTTTTATAAGACCTTGAACAGTCGATATGAAATAAGTTGAACTTTTCCAAGCATTACAGAGAACCAAAAATCCATAAACGCCATTTTCAGTCACTTAAAGAGTTAAAACCTGGGACCCTGAGATAAGGCATGATGAGTATGTGGACCTAACCTGACCCTTCCAGGCAAACTAATCATATTGACCATTTTGGCCATTAGACCTTATTGTATCATATAGAAGATCTTTCTTTTTGCACAAAGAATACAACGGTTCAAGCATGCAGTGGGTAGCATCATGGACGGTAATAGTTTGAAGGAACATGATGCATTATTCCTGAGATATGTTATACTACTAGTTTCAGGACCTCATACAAACATTGCCAAAAGTAAAATACAAGGCCCACTAAAAAAATATGAGCTTCAAAAAGTTAACAATTTGACAATTGGAACATAAAATAAGATTTAAAATATGAACAGCTAGTTACTCTCGGTACCTGGTATAAACAATGACTTAGCTCTTGCCTTGTTGTATGTAGCTGTTGCTCTGATGCAAAAGCAGATAACACCAATGCATCCCATTCCTGATGTTGAGTAAGAAGAACAACAAGCATATAAGAGCTATGTTAACGAGGTCGAATGATTTAAGACCAAGATTGCTAATTACATGTTGATTCACCAAATCGGAACCACACCAGCCATATAACTAACATATGCAACAAGCCTAAGTGAGAAACCAATGATAAGAACCACATACATTCTGGAACATCCCAAGCATGCCAGGAATACTTGCAGCCTGCACCGGTCTAGGCTTTGCTATCTGCATGCATTTCCATCAAAATTATAAGCCTCCATGTGTGAGTAACGATCATAACATCAATTTAAAAAAGGTCCATCAGAAGCAAACCTTGCCAGTTTTTATCGGAACAAGGTCATCCATGGTTAAAGTCTCCCCAGTTACCGGACATTTTCCATGGTCCTGGTCAAAGTAAAAAAAAGACCAACTTCAATTTACATTAAAACAAATAATAATGACCGTAACCACAACTTGATATGATTCTATTAATCTATCACCACTCTAACATCAGTCTTATTCTATTTGATGTGTTTGCCCTAAAGAATCATAACCATCACACTTTCTCAAGAAGGTCATTTTCACTACACGCTGACAGTCCAGAGAATTGGGAGTTTGGGGCTTTCCAAAATCAAAACCAATTTGAATTCCAAAGTCAATATGTGGCCATATTTTGGTTTGGATAGAGCAATTTCGTCCCGCTTTTCTGCAATTCCTACCTTTTGTCTAATTCTATAGGGGGCACCAACATAAAATTAGAATAAATTCACGATAACTAACAAGATAAACCCTAGCAAAGAAAAAGAGAAGTCACCTGTATGTGTCTTTCGATCAACCGCTTCTCGAAAAGCAGGCCGGATGACTTAGAAACAACAGGTTCTTCCGGCACCTCGCCGGAAACTGTGGAAACATGGTAGAACAACAAAAATCAAAACAGATGAGAGAAACGGCTACTAAAATGATAATGAGACGATAATACGCAGGTATATGCATAGGAAGGTAATCTGGAAAGAAGGACTTACTTGAACAAATCATGGTGCAATGAGAGCTAGGGTTTTGCAGCGGAGAAGAAGAAGTGAAGATGAGATGGATCGGGTTGGATGGATGGATTCTTGCTGTAAGTTTTTTTAGGGGAAATTGGGGGTTTTGCTGCTAAAATGAGAGCAAACAAACCCTAAAATATTTTGCAAACGTTGTAACTAATTAACGGGTCAATATTTACACTGAATCGACCCGACCCATACAAGTCCTGGATATCATATTCGGATTCGGGTGAGCATTAGGATCGTAAGAACCGGCCCGAACCGGAATCGTATCGTGACCGGCACCGAAACCAGTATTACTTATACGGTTCTGTTATCGGTCCTAAAAATCGGTTATTTCCGGTTTCGGTGCCAAATATCCGGAAGTTTAAGAGACAACCTAATATTCTTATTATTGAGAAATTATATTTCCTCATGCCTTTTTAACCTACTCATCCTCCTACCCATTTTATCATTTGACAAGTGTTAAATTTTATGAATGATATGAAGAAAGAGAATGAGTGCATTACACATGTCAAATGATAAAATGGGTAGGTTAAAAAGGTATGAGGAAATATAATTTCTCCTTATTATTATTTAAAAAAATTAATTCTAACTATACTATTCAATAATTACGACAAGAAACACTTAAAAAACATTGCCATTAAAAAACGACCATCAAAAGACCATCGGCAATCACCATACTAACTATATAAATAGTTATAGTTCTCGTATAAATCTCTCTCTCTCTTATATATGTTATTGATGTTTTATATTTCATGGGTGTTAACTTGTCGAACATTTAAATAAATAAAAATAATAATATATGTTTTTGACTTATCATTAAATATCACATTGTAAAATTTATTTACACGGTTTCAACCAAGATTTTAATCGGAAAACCGGTACCAGAACCGGTATTACCTATACAGTCCAATTCTTGGTCCTAAAAATCGGCCATTTCTAGTTTCGGTTCCAATACTCACCCCCATCCAATCGTTATATTGTAATTTGTTTACGATAAAATATGAAAATGTCAACATTTCTAAGCAATTATGACATTAGTTTTATCTTAATAAAATATTTGATATAGTTACTAAAATATGTTTTTATTTTTACATTTAATTTCAATAATTTTTGGAGGCCAAAAATAAAAAACAACCATGAAATAAACCCAACGATTATATAGATTGTTAGATTTTTATAAAAAATAGGATTAGATTGGCCTGAGCTAGTGAAACACCCAAAACCTCAATCAGTTATAACCGATCCTATATCGAGCTGTGTATTGGCCATCTCTAATATAGGATACATAAAAACTGAATAATTGGATCAACCCCACCCGAAATAATCCAATCCAACTTAGCTTGATGCCACTTAATACATGATCGAGTTGTAAATTATTCAAACCGTGACGTCTAATTCATTGGAATCCAACGGAATTTTAAGGATTTGCTGAATTGGAATAGTCAATTTCGTTGACCAAATTCATTTCATGCGGAATTCCAATTTCTTCCTACCAACTTTGTGAAAAAATTATCCACTCCTTATATTACAAAATTCCATTTCATCCTACCACAATGATATCACCTCACCATGGTTGTCGTCGTCGCTGCCAGTGCCACCATCGTTTTCATCATCAACGTCCTTACTATTGTCGCCTTCACCCCACCACCACATTGACATCACCATGACCACCATTGTTGGATGTTGTGATTCTCACTGCCGCCACAGCCATTGCCATCGTCACCGCCTGTAACCCACCACCAATATAGTATTCAATTAACTAAGCTATAAAAAGGTTAAATTCTGATAGATTAAATTTCAATCCAGGTCAAGCAAACACATGGTTAAATTCATTTCCAATTTATCTTACATGTGACAATATGTGAACCAAATGCCACCTAAGTATTATGCTGGAATCGAGTTACAGCCACTTGAACTCGACTCAACCCGACCCAATAAACATGATATCTTTTTATAACATAAATTTAATATGATTGTTAAATCTCTTAATATATATGCATTAAACCAACCCTTAATTACCTATGTTTATAATTATATCACAGATGTTTGCAATTCAAACTTCTTATTTGTATGAATTGTCAACTTTATTCTTTTAGCTTGCTAAATGTTTTTTTGTTGTTGTTAACTTCAGGTGTATGAACTAGCTTGTGTGCACATCAACTAATCCCAGGAACCATGGACAACAACCATGAAAACATAGTGGCCTTGATTTTATAAATGCATACAGTTCTTTTCGTGCTCTTTTTTGAACATTGAGTTTGTTGTGCCATTGTTATGGCCGTCCGAGTAACGATACATGTACACTATTACCACATAGGAATAGAGTATACGGTTGTCTATATAATTGGTGGCCTTAATACAAAAGACTTACACAAAAATTATTGTGTAATATATATATACATATATATATAGAGGAAAGTTCAAATGTGAACCACTTTTTTCATTGTGAACGTGAGGACGAATTTTAGCCACACATCCGGTCAATAAATATGGCTTTGACCGGTCCCCACCCCCTTTAATAATCTCTACCCTCCCATGAACCGCGTCAATCCTCCGTGATCACGTCCACGGTAACTTAAGATGTGTGGCTGAGATTCGTCCTCACGTTCACAGCGAAAAAGTGGTTCACATTTGAACCTAACCATATATATATATATATA
>LUCG01303872.1:0-10600 GCA_001633085.1 Carthamus tinctorius
AAGTACCAACAAATTACCTAAGCATATGAATCTTGAACATTTTGTGCTGTTATATACATGATCATTAAAACCCTCTATTTCCTAGAAGGTTTTGTTTTAATTCATTACATGCATGCTTAGAGACATTGATTAGTTTATACTTGCAAGTTGGTTGCATCTTAATATTAGAATAAAAGCTTGTGTAAAGACCAATGCAATGTTAAGAACATCTCCAATGGATTTGTTGTGATGGAGAAAACAAAGATTCTTTAGGTGAAATTTGGCTCACATAGATTCTCCAAGCGCATCTCCAAAAATGGAGAAAGCAGAATTCTCCATATTTGGAGTTACCTACAAACTCGATAGCAATAACTCTTTGTGTTTCCCGGTAAGTGTTTAATGTTTTCTTTTTATAGAGATAATAATACATGCATTGAATATTTTGATACAATAATCTTTAACATGGAGAAACTATTGGAGCTAACAGTGATTTTTTTGTAGGGATTGACTTATGTTTCTCTATTTTAGAGAGACTATAGTAAATATGTTGGAGATGCTCGAAGAGCTTTTCTAACTTTCTGCAAGCTTAGATAATTAATTTCTAGACTCTCACTATTTTATGTAATTAGAAATGAAATCCCGTGGACTTGAGTAATGAGGACCCTCCAAAATGGTTGAACTTTTGGGCTCGCATAGTACACAAAGAGAGATAATTACTAGTCGCTCACTAGTGCATTGTTGGTACAATCCTGCACAACCAAACAGATAGCTAGAAAACAAGCAGCATTAAACCAACCAGATGATTGGTTCTTGATGCAAACGAATAAACTTTTAGGGAAACTAATTGCACAAAAAAACTCACCATGAAAAAGCCATTAAGAACATCCTTACAATCAAGTCACATTAGAACTACAAAATAAGATACAGTTGTATGATATTTAGCATGTGTGATAGTCCAGAAGAAGCTCATTATTATTATTATTTTTTCTTGAGATTGTAGAACCTGACATTGAGATGCAAGAAAAAGTAAATAAACAGTCTTTTGCTTTCTAGGAGAGAGAACCACTGAACTATTAAATAGACAATTACTTGCTTGTTGACCCCCTGGACAAGTGCCATTCTGCCGTTATCCCAGGAACAGCTCTGTTTATTGCAAGATTGAACAATGATCACCTTTCAACGTAAGCATGACTCGTTGCAACCTTGAAATCTTTTATAACAGGATTAATGGCTAGTGTAGGATTACTTGTTTAAAAGCCACCATAGGACATGCTCGTTGTATCCATGTGCATCAACTATATTAGTTTTATTTGACATGATGAATTGTAAACATTACAGGCTTATGGGTGCACATGCAGATGAGAAGTTGCAAAGTGACCTTTTGACACATCTTAGTAACTGCGTCTTGTTTCTGGTTAAGGAACTTGCAAGCTTTGACGGGGTGCTCGCCCATGAATTTTGTCTTGTAACATTTTCAGCGTTTAGAAGATTGTCTATCAATGATGAAATGGAAAAGGTGAAGCCCCATTCTTAGAGTCTACCACTAATGCTGAAAGAAGGTTAACGGGTTTTTACATGTATTTTTTTTATTTATACTCTCTGCAGTTTGGACTCAGGATATGCTCTTTACTTCTTGAACTATTGGAATCGGACAATCAACCTGCTTCTAGCTTTGGCATATTTACTTGTGTGTTGGATGCCATGTCTCATGAAAAGGTAATCATCTAAATTTTTGTTGTGTTTCTTTCAATCTGAGAGAAGTGTACATGAAGCAGCTTCTTATAAAATCACGATGCCATTTTGCTGGGAATTAGGCTAATCATTTCGCATCTCATTTTTTTATGTACAAGTAAAGCTATATGTTTTCTAAGTTCAATCTTCTAATGAGAAGGGCGACAATTTATTATGCCAAAGGCTGTGTTAAGGATGCTAATAGTCTCAATACTTTGTTTGAAGGAGCAAAGTTACATTTTGGTGTTTATTATTGATACTGCCAAGTGTTTCATACCAGGCATGTGTTGATGCTTTCGGTTATAAGCATCTAATGATATGCCCTACAGTTTGTAAAAAAGATATAGCTAGGAACCTTGGGAGAAAACATAAAAGAACATGAAATCAAATCACAAAAGATTTAAGATGTTCCTATTGTATATATTTTCCTTATTCGTAGTATTACATGTTATTCTAGCATTTATGCAAATTATTCCTCTTAGCACTATAAATACACATCATCTATTATGCAAGAAAAACAAGCTTTTCCAATTTGACAACTTCTTTACATTAAATAGATCTACTTTTTTTTGTTGATATTCAAACGATATTTAGTCACTAACAATCCATCCGTATAGGATGTAGTTTAAGAAATTAAAATCAAATGAGAGAACCTAATATTCACTTCTAAATTTCAATTCATTGTCGGGTTTCTATTCTAACTGTAATGATCAAATACCTAATATTCACTTCTAAATTTCTTAAAATTAATGCATGGAGAAGATGTACTTGCAATAATAGGACGAATTATGTACATTTTTCAATCTAGAATCTTAAAGGTTCTCCGACCTAATTTTCCTGTAGAGTTTTGTTCTCTCTCTCAATGACACATTTGTTTGATATGGAAGAATCCTTGAATAACTAGGTTTTATGATCTTACATTTAGTTACACATAAAAACATTTCTACTCTTAAAAGATAGATACCTGCGGGTAGCCGGGTACTGCTATATCGACATTATTAAAGACCAACATTCATTTTGACTGTAAAGTAAATGAGAATCATTATTGGGTCGGAGAAAAATTGTATATGACCTAACAAAGATAACAAGGCATTGTAGCTCGCATGTTTTTGTCTAGATCTTTGTATTTTCTTTGTTTCTTGTCCTGTGCTGGCTCCGCATATGAGTGGTGGTAAGGAAAAGTCTCTTGTGGATTTTTCTTACCAATCTGTCGGCACAATAGTCATTAGGTATACCTCATTGGTTATAATTAATTAGTCATACTTGACAGGTTGGTAAGGAAAAGTCTGTTGTAGATTTTCTGCAAGTTGCCGACTATTGTGCCACTGCCATGATAGTATCATGGAAAATCTACAGTTGCATTTCCCATGATACGTGGAAATGCAACTGTAGATTTTTCTAGCGCAGTTGTTATTTACTTCAACAAACTAGTAGATGACCTTTCTCAGGTATTTGTTAACAGGTACTTTTATATGTGTTTCCTGCTTTTATTGTTAAAAGAGTCCAGCTGTAACAGTCAGTTTGTAGGTCAATTTGTCGCCGATCATGTGTCTTTACAACATCAAGCAGTCTCTTAACTGCTTCAATTTAAGAGGTGGCAACTCCAAGATGCTGAAAGCTGGAAAGGACATTTCTATCCACAAGGTGTTGCTTCAAATAGACGATCAGCTACGAAGGTCAACTAAGATCCATGGCTCATATAAACTCAGTGTGGAAAATCTTGGAAGTACAGATAAGGCTTTATACTTCACTGCATTAAAATTCTTGTGTGTGCCAATTTCCGAGCTGATAAACTCAGAGCATAAAGATATACTCTGTGGACTTGAAGATGTCTCTTTACCTAATATCGAAGATGCTTTGCGTCAGTTCGAAGATGTTTATCTTGCTTTCAGGTAAGCCAATGGCATATCGATGTATGTAAATTTTTTATTTGCTTGTAACATGATTCGTTAAGGCTTACACCTGAGTTTAGTTTTAATGCGTCGGCATAACAATGTGGGAAGCCAATAACAAAACTTGTTGCTAAAAAGACGACTGCGGCAATCCATGGTTTATTTTCATATAATTGGTTTCAAAAGACGACTCGGAGCTGATATCTTAGCTAAAATTAATACCCTGACACATCATTTTTAATCAATACCTTTTATATGTTGCTTAAGCTACTTACATAGTTTCTTCTCTTAGTCTCGAATGCAGTGATATGCTGAGAAACTTATACAAGGACAACAGCCAAGCTGCAGTCGCTGTAGCTTCAGCTGCCTTCACACTCTCATTTACCACAAAGCAAAATGCCAAGGTTAATAATTATTTGTTGTATTTTGATAAACTGAGGGGCTGTTTGGTAGTTGCTGAATGGTTTAGTGCTGGATGATTAAGTGGTCAGAATGGTTAATAGGCTCTTATGATATGGTGCAAAATGAAATATGTTGGTTTGGTAATTGTAATTATAGGAGCTTCTAGCGTACGAGGAACATAAGTCCCTTAATCCAAAATTAAGTGAAACAATGCAAACGATTATCAAAGAGGTCTTAGCAAAGGATTGCACTGCAAAAGATCGCTGCTTACAAAAATCTAGGATTCTCATTGCAAACGGAATGGAATCACGAGCATGTGGAGTAGAAGGTCTGAAAGATTGTATTAACTATTTGTCTAAAGCCATAGCTAACATGGTAAGTTATCTTCAGTTTGGATTCTACCTTCTTTATGTCGTCTTGTTGCTTCTTTGATTCAACACATTTTCTTGCACTTCTTTGTTTCTCTGTCTTCTTTGTTGCTTGTTTTCTTATAAAATATATATTTGTTGAGCCAGACTGACTTATACAATAAGACCAAGGAGGATCGTGGCCCGATTTGTTTTCTGTTGGCCAAGGCTTGTGGCTTACGTGCATTTTGCACCCAGGAGGCAGAACCAAAGTCAGAGGTACTACTTTGTAGATAGCTAAGGTGTCGTATGTCTACGACTTCAAATTTAAGAGTAAAAAGATATTTGGGAAGCAGGAGTTCCATTAGTGATCAAATTTAACAATTTTGTTACCACTAATCAACCATTTCATAGAATGACGTTTTTTTGTCATTTATAGTTTTTAATCAGAACGTTTATTAAACAACCATTTTTCATTTCACACAATCTAGAGGTGCGTCTTCTTTTAAAAAAAGATTGTTCATTCAACATAAAAAGCAAACAAACCCTAAGTCTTGCAGAAAGGAGTAAATCGTGCTTTGCAGGTTGTAGATGTATCATTCACATCTTTATATCATAATAATTATTTTCTTTGTCTCGTATTTACTTTTCCTGGTGAACAGGTTATTCTTAAAGATATTGAATTTGCCTTGAACCTATGGTCGAGCCAACATTGTTCTCAATCTGCTGAATCTATGGCGTCTCGGAATAATCTTGCGTTGTTGTATTGTGTTTCTGACTTGATATCCTTAAAGGTTCTTTTTCTTGCTGGCCTTCGGTTTTTGGGTATGTTACTTGTAAAATGACTCATTGTGTATAATGGTTCTTTCTACCACAGGGCTACAAGGTAGATCATTCCCTGATATATGAAACTATGATCAACTTTTCTTCGTTGAAGGATGTTCCGTTGGAGGATTGCGTGGCCTTTCTTTGGAAATTCAGACGTCTTAACCATGCTCTTTGTGCTTCATCCGTTAATGATGAATTCATTAGGAAATTGTCTGAGCATAATAGTTTGTCCAAGTCTGTGAAGTTCTGGGACAGTTGTATGCAGAGATCAGAATCATTGAAAGTTGGATTGTGGGAGAGTTTGATGGTCATCTCTACTCTTTCGTCCTCTCATTCTTGTGTTCATGATCATGCTACTAAAACGGACGAAAGAATAGATCAAGTCAAGAAGTTTGCATCTGATCTCCTAAAAAGGGTATGATTTTTGGGTTGATTGTATAACCTGGTTTCTACAGTTACATTCAGAATTTTCATACATATGCTCATCTTTTATCTACCTTCATTTTGTGTTGTAGGTTCCTCTTTCGAAGACTTCTTTGTTTCTTGCTGTGCAATTATATTATGATTTGGCTGAAAGCATGATTGCGAGAGGATCAATGATCGAAGTACCTATTTTATTTTCAAATCTTGTAGTTCATAGATGTTCTATTTGCAGATTGAAGTACTGTTTGCTTCTGTATGCCTTGTTTTTTTTTAAGTTAAAGCTAATTGGCTTCATTGGCTTTGTTGTCATTATATCATGATAACTAATCCTTATTTAATCAATATTGTGAGGATTTCTCTTTGGATATTTATTCTTACAACCAAGAGGAAGTAGGATTATAGACTCTGAATTTCTCGTTGACTAAGTTGATAATACCAGAATTATGTTACCCATTTGACCCTCAGCAGTTTGACCAATTACCTAATCTAATCCAACCGTCATTCTGCAACTTCTAGATCTCCACACCAACAATCCTTTAGTGGTTTCATTCCAAATCCAATTTGATCGAACCATCAGTTTGCCACTTTTAAACCTCAACATTAACAAGTGATAGGGATCCAATAGGTCCGTCTTCCCAATTTTGGTTGGAGTTCGTTTATCTAGATTAGGTTTCTATCGACAAGCCTCTAATGATTTCACCAAAACTAGTTTGTGTAGGCTTGAAAATGGAACTTGAGATAGAAATCGTAAAGCGGTGAACTTTGTGGGTTGTGGGACATGAATAACATTCTTTGATGCTCTCCGAAGGTCATCTATTTAATATTATTCTGGGTTGAATCTCATGCATACTAAAAGAAACATGCAGTGATGCAGTTTTTCAGAGAGGCTGTCTTTGGAAATATCCAATAGTTTATGCAATAAAATCCTATTTAGTACTTTGGATGTAAGATAAACTATATGTTGCAATAAAGACATTTCAAAGCAGTGGGCTTTAGATTTGGGGCACACCTTTCACGGTTATATAACTTGTTGTTTACCAAAGACACCATTTTCTGTAAAGTTGGCTTGTTTGTTTTGTGCATCCGCTGTTTTCTTTTGTGAACCATATATATATATAGAGGGATATATATACACCTTTCTGTTGTTTTGACTTCTAAACATGTCTCTTTGAAGGTAATTCTAACAGAAAGAATTTGTATTCTTTATTATTTGTAGCAATTTTTCTGGTTGCCACATCTGTTGCTATTTTTTTTACGTCTACCGAAAAAGATACAAAATTGACCTTAATTCACCTAGGAGAGTTAATGATTCTTCATGGCTGGTATTTGGTAAGTATATCAGGTAGTTAATAGTTGTTTGACCACACATCTTAACCTACTTTTTCTGCGAAATAGTGTTTTGCTGTTCAATTGAGACAATCATCTTTGTTTTAGTGTTGAAATTTCAGTCATTGTGAATTACTTGTATGCACTCAGAACTTAGTTTTCTCTGATGGCTTATCTCTTCTGTATAGGCTCTTTCTTGTGCAAAAGAAGCCCATCGTCTGCGTAATGATCTTTTTAGAAAAATGTTTATTTACTCAATGGAGAAAGAACATGAATGTCTCGTTAGTGCTGATGGAGAAGAGATTTGGATATGCAGATTCGTTTTTCAGACTTTCCATATGCATTCCTCAGTGGCCACAGCAGCTTGGACTGCTTGGTCAACTATGAAGGGTTCAAGCAACTTTGATGAGAGTGAACCGACTCCATCGAAAATACTTCAATGTTATCTTGAAAGCATCCTTCAGGTGGCTTTTCTTTGTTCTCTAAGTTTGTACGTTGACTTCCAACTTTTTTATTTTGTTAAATTCCTGTCACATGTTTCGGTAATGTATTTCAGATGGGATCCCTTGAAGAAGTTAGAAATGATGGATCTAGAGCTGAATTTTTTTTACAACTGGGGAAGGGCATCTCTCTTTCCCAAGACTTGCCAATCTTTCTAGTCAGCTTTTCTGCTGCATTAGGTATTCACTTTGTCTATTTTTATGTTCTCCCATGTTTGTTAAAGCCATATTTCTGCTGCATTAAGTTTTTGCTTGTCCTTTCCAGGAAATCTATATCGTAAGAAACAACTTCTGGATTTAGCTGAAAAGGAGCTACAAAGTGCTAATGGTATATTGACCGATAGAAGCAGTCTCCTTTCTTGCTCAAATTGCAGATCGGTTTTGGAAGTTACAGTTGCTCAGCAACTTGGTGATCTACACGTCTTTCAGTGCTGTGGTGGATTGGTTATCGCTCGGGGGGTTCATAGCGCCCTAACCGAGTTCGAGCCTTCTCGTGCGCATGCCTGGGGACATTTAAGTGGGGCCATGTTTAGCCCTCAAAATTGCCGGGGATTAGTCAGGCTTTGGCCTGGACACCCTTCCAAAAAAACTTGGTGATCTACACAGAAGTTGTTTCACTAGAAACAAGGAACCGAACGAGTTTTCAAGGGCTGAAAATTTTTATAAATCTGCTGAGAACAAGCTGAATTCTGATGGATGGAAAAATTCTCTTAGTAATCCTGACGAAGCAAGTGCAAGAAACAAAATTGTCTGTGCCGCTCTTTTATCTGATGGGAATGCTAGAACTTCAAGAAGTGAACATGATCAAAATAAGGTGCAGGATGATAAGGAAAAGCAGAAAGTTGACTCGATTGCTGCGTCTGTTCGTGATAAGGTGAAATGCTGGCACTGTCTTCCTTATGAAGTAAGGAACTCTTCGATGGAAACTGTTATAAAGATGAAATGGGAGTGCACCCGTAGGCGTTTGTTGCTTAGAATACTCACCGGAAAAGGTATGATAAAATAACTTGAAAACCTTACTGGTTACATATGGAAAAATATTCGTGCAAATTGCATTAAGTCACTGCATGTCATATGAAAAAAATACTTGAAAACCTACTGTTACATATGAAAAAAACATCTACCCCCGTCTGACACTCTTCTACATGGCAGGAAAATGCTTATGGGTTTGTGGCGAAATTCGACGAGCACAAGATGTATTCTTTGAGAGCATGTCTGTGCTACTCATAAGAAACACATTTCAGCAATCGCATTTCTTGACCCCGACCCCGTTCACTTTTCTGGCGACGTTAATTGAAGACAATGTAACGGGAGATATATTTTCAGTAGAGCAAGCATTAATTCTTTATTATATCTGCAAGTTTTCATTGAAAAGCTTCAATGACAACGACAACGATACTTGGTATGGCTAGACAATTGCACGTGCTATGTTTAATTTATGATCTATTTTAAATATGTTGAAAGAGGCATTGCTAATGAATATCCTTTATGCTTAGACTGCTCGTTCTGAAAACTTGCTTAAAACCACCATTTGACTTGGAATAATAACTCATAATGTTTTATAGATAGTCCACACTCCATGTCCAAAATTTAGGCATCCGACTCATAGGATGTTGTGATAGAAGTTGTACCTTTTATATTACACAAATAGAGAAATAGGATTTCAAAGTGTAGTTTCACATTAGGACTCCTGGAAGATTATGAAGATCATTAACAATTTCTAGTTTTCTACTATAATTTACATGTACCAACATGGGTGCATTTCAAAAAGTTCACAAAATCTTCTTCATTAGGATGCCAAGAAGATTATCGATATTCTTCTAGCATGTAAAATTATTTCGATCAATCTATGCTTTGTGTTAACCGTAATAGTCCCAGTAAACATCAGTGTGATTGATATTTCATGGTAATCTTCTTGAGGTTTTTTTTAACTTTGTACCTGAAAGTGATTCTTTCTCATTTTGATTTGTGGAATAGATTTTTTATTTAAAATTATATAGTTTGTTTAAATGAAGACTTGCATGTCTTTTAATTCTACTTATGCGCCAGTTCTTTTGCTCTTTGTTTTCTAGGAAGCATGGTCCAGTAGTTGTTTCAGGATTGAAGCTAGCCTTCATCCTTTGCCATGAGGTTCCGGTACTTCTAAAAAAGGTATATTATAGTTTCTCACATCTAGTTATCATCTCTTATTTGAAAAATAAACATGGAGGAAGTTTAGAATGATGTATTGGTTCATGAACTGACAATTAGGCAATTAGCTAGTGCTTGTTAGAGCGTTTTCTATACCTTCCTCTCTAGAGACCCTGCGCGATTGAAATCTTCTAAGTCCTATGTTGTTTTTTATACATGAGATTTGAGGGTTCTTTGTAGAATTCAATGGTTTGACTCAAGGCGTTTTCCCTTTGCGAGGCGAGGCGTAAGCCTCAAGGCTTGTATATAATATACGTGTGTATGTATAATACAGAATATATATATACACTAAATACACACCACAGAAAATACACACACAGAAAATATATACACAGAAATTATACAGAAAATACACATACAGTAATTCGAAGTTGCCCTCTTTCTTTCTTTTTGAGAAGAGGAAAGGACACCCCAAAATGGGTTTTTGTACTTTAAAAAATCACTAAAATTACAATTGCTAGATAGAGGTACATTTGACTTTCCACAAAAGATTTATAAGGTAATACCAATACATAATAAAAGGACAAGTTCATTTTTTCCAGCCTAAATCTCAACGAAAAACAGAAACTACTTGAGGCGTAAGCCTTGTCCAGGGCAGTGAGGCGTAAGCCTCGTATGCGGTTTTGGACCGCCTCGCCTCGAGGCTTACGCCTCAAACGCTTTTTAAAACCATGGTTTGACTACAACAAACTTCCTTTTTCCAATTTTCATTTGTGTTTGAATTTTGCGATTGATAACTACACAGGTTTCGCGTTTGCTTGCTGTGTTGTCTATACATTTTTCATCAAAAAAGGCATTTTCTATGCCGTCATCTTCAAGCAATCATCTATGCGAAAGTCAATGGGCATCTTATTTTCATCAAGTGTCGCTCGGAACCGATTTTAGTCTCCGGTTGTTTTCTTCTGCTGGAAAGCAAAAAGACCAGAAAACTACCGATGTTAATGTAAGTATTTGGAACAACTATATTTCTTGCATTGTTAAA
>LUCG01303876.1:0-12435 GCA_001633085.1 Carthamus tinctorius
AAGGCGTTATTCGTGTGTATACTCGAGAGATCCTCAAGGGGTTGAAGTACCTTCACGACAACGGGATCGTTCACGGGGACGTCAAGTGCCAGAACGTGCTCTTGGGTTCCAACGGAAACGTGAAATTGGCCGATCTCGGTTGTGCGAGACGCCTGAAATCGAATGCTGCCGGAAACGGCAACCGGAAGTTCCTTTGCGGGACTCCGTTGTGGATGGCTCCGGAAGTGCTAAGAAACGAAGCGTTGGACTTCTCGGCCGATATCTGGTCGTTGGGGTGCACCGTTATCGAAATGGCCACCGGCAAGAGCCCGTGGGGCGAGCTCGGCGTCTCGAACACGATGGCCGCAATCCTGAAGATCGCTTCGAGCAACGAGCTGCCCGCGTTTCCCCGAGAATTCTCGAAACCCGGTCTGGATTTCCTCAACAAGTGTCTCGTGAGGGCTCCCGAACGGAGGTCGACCGTCGACGACCTCCTGAACCATCCCTTCATCAAGGGCGAAACCAAGGCTAAGAAACCCGAATACGAACACATGTTCTCGCCGTTGAGCGTTCTCGATGTCGGGATGGGCGACGACGGGTACGAGTCGGGGGATTCGGACGAGTTGGAGGAGACGAAACTGAGGAGCAAAATCCCGTTCTCGGTTCGGCATTACGAGAAGCGGAAATCGCCAAAGCAGCGTACAGAAAACGATCAGATGGTTTCACAGGAAAACTGGGTGACAATTAGGAGTTAGAAAAAGAAAAAAGAGTGTTGATGGTTGAGAGAATGTATGATTGTGTAGGATGTTAGAAATCAACAAATCTATGTGTTGGTTTGAAATTGGAATGTACATAAAAAAGAAAATAGATTACTGAAACCAGCACTGTGTGCTGAAGTAGTTGCATATGTGCTATACACACTTATGTGTGTGTATTTTATATGTATATGTGTATATACACATGCATACATACTTATGTANGTATGTATATAAATAATGGTTGTAGTTTTCATTTTAATGTGTATATTCTATCCCCTTCAAAAGCAATATGGCTTATTTCTTGAGAAATTTCTTGTTTTCTATATGCATTTTGTGAACCATATGGGGGTATGGCTTCTAAGTTGTAATTGGGATTCTTTGTAATTGTTCTAGAAGATAGTTGTAAAGATTCTATGGCTTTGGTCTAGAGGTATTCCGTAACCCAACCTTCCTATAGCGTATAGGTCAACAGTTCTAACCTCACCAAATGTGGGGATTGTGTATGAGTTTCTTTTACTGTATATAAATATTATACACTTCAAATATATAAAAGATTCTACGGTTCTTGAAGCTGATGCTGTAGTCAAGATTCTTATACTTGTACTATGCGTTACAGTTTGAGGAATAATTATTTGTTTCGGATGGTCAAATTTTTTGTAGTCAAGGAATGGTTGGTTGTAGTAGTTGATAGTATACTCTAAAGTATAGTTGGTACTATGCCGGCGTCTTTAGGCTAGCGGATAAGGGGGTAGACATCCTTGTTAAATGAGTGGGATGTATGGGTTTGATTTAACCAACCGGTACCCACGGAACAGGTATGATAGGGGGTATCTAGAGGATCATGTCATAAGTCGTACCAATTTGCAGAAGAAGAAAATAACTGTTATGGTGATTTTTGGGATCATTGGTTTCGGGAAACTTTGATGAGATTGGTTTTCAAAGTAAGTATTTGAAAAGTAGATGGATCTTAACATGTTTTGTTGCATGCCAACTTAGGGAATTGATCACTTTTAATAAATTGCACTTGATAGGGAATTGATCCGGTGCATCTTGATGCATCTCATCCTAACGTGCATCCAAAGGTGGAGATCCCTTCTTACCATTCTTACAATAAGTCCAATTCTCACCAGAAACCAACCCTGCCAACCTATGCTTCCATATGTTCATTTGCTGAAATTTCTGCAGATTTAGATGTGTTAAATGTTGTTTGGAAATGTACAACACAAGATGCATACTCTATTATCTGAGTATGTAAAAATGTGACCTAATTAACCAGACACCAACTATGAAGGGGTCCTTTCGCTCGGTACACATTTCAATTTAACGCCCAAGGCCCAATTGACAGCAAAACAAGGACAGCTGATCCTTAATTGGTCTGGTCCTTCCTTTACCGTTCCTCGAGTCCCATCTTAACCACCTCATAATAAGACAAGATTTTTACATCAATCTAAAAACCAGTTTCATAGTAACTCCTTTTCATGTTGATTATTCGTAATGACACACTTGTTGCTGTTAGACCCAGAAGATGCATAAAGTAATCAGTAAAGGTAATTAGTAAAGACCGGATGGAACCAAAAGAGAAGAATAAATCTATGCAAGTTTTCTTTCAAAGAGGGTAAGCAAAAGCATTAAAAAAGGATGGAATTTTGAATGAGGTCTACTGCCTCGGGATTGATGATGAACTTAGAAAAGAACTTTATATAGAAGGAACTTTATATACCAAGGCTGCAAATTCATCATGCAGTTGTAATCCTATCAATCCTCTTGTACACAATACAACCAAGAAACACAAATTAACCCACAAAAGGTTGCAAATAGAGTTGTACCTGTTCAAAACACGAGCCTGCTGGTTTGTTGGATATGATGCTGCAGGATATGCTTTAGATTCCAATGCCAAAAGGATCTTCTGTCTGGCACCCTGATGGTCCAACAACATATGAAGTGAGGCACCCACTTTAGCCAACTGAGTGAGTACTTAACTTGCTGTTTATAAAAGCAGTCTTGAATAATACATACTTAAAACATATTGACATAAGTATCAACAGCATTCAATCACTGACATACAATTACAGAGTCTTCAACAGTAATTAATATTCAAATTTACATCAACAATGTCACTACCATCACTTAAACCCTGACATTCAACTTTGTCAAAACCACAGATTATCAGTCTATAAACAGTGTATTTACAAAGAGGTTTGAGAATACAGCTAACAGGATGATTCCAGAATGATGCTGCTTTTGTTGATTGTTATCTTCTACATGAATAAAAATCGTCTCAATTTACTCATCAACACTTGAAAGTGATATGTTAACTTCTCCATTAAAACAGATGTAGCCGCCCTGAAATAGAGACACAATAATGTTGCTGAAGAAAAATAGACAAGTCATACTCCAACAAAATCAGTTGATGATAACCACACTAATTTGAAAAACACAACTGCAGTTTGAATGATAAGTCTATTATCTATTAAAAGCATCTTGAAATCATAGTAATTAACGACCGAACAATTGATTATTAACTGATCCAAGAGAAGTATTCGTCATGTAGAAAGGGGAGTTGTTTCTCAAATAGGGTTTACTGGTTTCTAGAGCAACCGTCATATGATTTCGACTGGTAGAGAGATGCTTCATTAGTTACCAATAGCAAACAAAGTACACATGTACCAAACTAATTTTTACACAATTATTCTATATACCCTCTTTAAGCATACAATGATCAGCAATATCTTTTTAAGATTCAGAAGATAAAGAATGGCTTACTTTCATGAGATCATCAAATGACTACTAACATCATAATAGTAATATGAGGATATATAAAAAAAAGTTCACCTGTTTTGGAGAAAGCTAACCGCTCAACTGTGGAAGAAAGTTTATAGCATCGGAAAGTTCATCCATGATATCATCTGTTCCAAGTGGGCTGAAAACATTAGCAAGATACTCAGGCCGACAACTGATCAACTCTGGTTTAAACCACCATTCATTCTCTCCTTTAATTTCCTTAATAGCATCACAAACTTCCATGTGGGAGAGTTTTTCAAGTTTTGGGCAATCATAAACAACCAGGCTCTCTAATCTCGGCGCAATACTTATACCATTAGAGATGCTGACCAGTTCAGGGAGTTGTAAAAGTGACATCTTCTTCAATCTTGGGAGAAACCGAGTTGACATTGGGTAGCAGGATCCTGAACTTATGATGCTGTTGACGTTGGCACAGTCTTCAACGATAAGATACTCCAATCTTATGAGATTATCGAGCAAATCGTCTGTCAAAATGGTCCTTAACTCAGGACATCCATTCATCACCAGAGTTTCCAGATTGACCAAAGATCCAACATGAATTGGCCCTTTCCAGATGCGACTAAGACTCTTCATGTGATGAATTGCAAGATATTCTAACGATCCAAGCATCGGCCCTATAAAAGAACCCTCACTTCCATTGACAACCTCCAACAACTCATTGCACTCCGACAACAAGCAAAATTTAAGCCTTTTCATCTCTGCAGCTCCGAAAGTAGACAAGGACTTAATAGTCCAATGGCGCTCTAAGAAAAGAGCATGCGCATGTTCCAGTGCCATCGCGATGACTTCCATATCCCCTTCTCCATTTGTATACTTGAGACATTTTGGCAGTTTTACAAACATCTTTTCAAGTTCAAGCGGGAGGCGAAATATCACACGTTGTTGAAGGCGGCCAACTGTGAAACTAAAATTTGAAAGATACGAGTAAATGGAGACCCCTTCCCAGTTTTGTTGCTCCATAAATTTACGCAATAATTCAGTGGTTGGGATATACAGTTTCAAAGATTCCAAGTTACGTACTTTAGACAAAACATCGATGATTTGTTTTGCCTCATCTTCCCACCATTCATCATATGAATCCACACAGATGCTGAGTTCCTTCAACCTTACGAGCTTTGATAAACTTGTTGCCGGAATTATTTGCATAAGTTTCTTGCTTTGTCTGTACCTGTCTGCATGGTTGTATAATGAAAACCTCAAGCATTCCAACTTGGTTAGCGATCCAAATTGATCAGGCAAATATATAAGCTGTGTTCCTTCTGAGTCAAAGAGCTTGAGATTCCTAAGGGCTCCAATTTCAGGTGGTAGTTCCATCAAAAGATCACAGTCTCTCATGATTAATTCTCGTAGAGATATCAACTTCAGAACGGAAGATGGCAGACACTTTATGCTGGTCTTGGAGAAATTTAGAACTCGGACACTAGGCATGTGATCAAAGAATGTGATGGGAATATCCATCAGATCTTCGTTTGAGTTCAACAACAGATCCACAAGAATTGGGCAGTTGGGGCTATCTGGAAGCTCAGACACTATGTTATTACTTAAGTAGATCTCCCTGGCATTCCACTCTTCAAGGTTTGGCATTCTGTTTGATTCTAAACCATCTCGCTTAAGATAAAGTCCATATGCACGAGGTACAAAGTAAGCAAGTAAAGTAACTCGAGTCTCATCTCTCATCCTAACACAAGTTTCCCCAACCGGTTCTAGAAGGAAGGAACTTATAAGTTCCTCAAAAGCATGTTCTCCTTCATGGGCACCTTTTACTAACCCATCTCCAACCCAACTATCTATCAATGAAGACTTTTCAACCTCTGCTCCTACATAGTGCAATGCAAATTGTATGATGCAATTTTGAGACAGGGTTTCCATGCGAGACCAAATGCATCTTAATACCCTCACCATCACATCACAGACGACACGCAACTCTGATGATGAAGGCTCCTGTTGTGAGGCTAGTTCTTGTAAGGTAAGTTTCCAGACACTAACATCGATCACACCTCTCAGGGACCTTGCAAGTAAAATGATGGCAAGTAAATGACCATGACACTCTTCGATTAATAGCTTTGCCATTCGTTCAATGCTAGGGTACATGCCCACCGTTGCCAGGTCAGCATTCCTAGAGAATAAGATCCATGGTAGAAGATGATCCTGCATTCTGATCTCCAAATCCACTTGGAAATGAACATTTTGCCGTTTGCTTGTCATCACTATCTGCACAGTTCGATACCTTTTGGACATACGGAACTCAACTTCATGCAAATCAATTAAATTGTTGCCGTAATCTATGAACAGCAAGCTGTTCAATGACTCATCCGGAACATCGATTTCATTTCCAGTTTCTGAGCTTCTTTTCTTCCACAGAAGTATCTCTTCTTCGATGTTGTTCATAAGCTCTTCGATGCTATGATGCTTGTAAGTTACACGTACACACAAGACCATATCAAACATTGTTCTTAACTCTGGCATATTTTTCAATGTTTCAGCTACATCCTCAGCACCATCTCCGGAAATACCAAGTTTCTTGAACTTCAGATCCATGATACAGCTTAAAGCTCGGCGGCTAGCTGAAGCAGTTGCAGTTGCATGGATTTCAGGTATATCTGACCAAAAGTATGCTGAAAAAACTTCCCCTGTTGCTAGATTTTCGAGCTCCACAGACCTAGACCAATTCCTCCATGAGTCTCCTGGTAAATATGCCACGATATCAGAAGCAGCATCATCTAAATGTTCATCAATGTCTTGAAGGAGTGTTTGAATCTTCAACAGGTAGTTTCTTGTTCTTGAAGGGTCCAAGGACTTTCTTATGTACTTATTTAACAAGGAAAATTTGTCTACAAGAAACCCAAAGTTGACTTCTGCTTCTTTTTTTACTGGGTAAAACCAGATGAGGTGTAAAAAGTCCTTCGTCCTTGTCAATACATCAGCCCGTTGTACATAGTCCAACTGCATCAAGTCATAAAAGGATTGTGTTTTGTCTCTCGATAAGAATTGCCTATCAATGACTTCACGGTTTGGCTCACTAGCTGGATGGAACTCCTGAATACCACTTGTGATGATCTTCCGGAATGTACTCCACCGATCTTCTTCTACCAATTCTACCTTCACATTCGTGTGACTACTCCATAGAAATGAGATTTCTTCATCGCAAACCACTTCCAATTGATGTAAACTGTTAACCGATTGTGGCAGCTCATGCAACCCTGAACAACCTGTCATATCAATTCTTCGTAGACTACCCAACTCACCTATCTGATCCGGCAACTCATGCAAACTTAAACATCCAAATAGATCAATCATGCTTAACTTCTGAAGTTTTCCCACTGATTCAGGTAAGGCCCTGAGATTTGAGCATGATGTAAGCCGCAAAACTTCCAAATTTCTCAGGCTTCCGAATTCTTCAGAAAGTGAAATCAACTCGAAGCAATTAGTGATGCTGAGTTTTTTAAGGTGAAATAGATTGCATAACATTGCAGGAAATGTAAGCAAATCATCACAAGAGTCCATTTCAATCTCCAAAAGGCTTGGTAACTTGTTGTGGATTCCGTTAGTAATGCATTCTTCAAAACTGTTACCTATTTTGCACATTATCAAGGACAATTTTCGCAAGTTCACCAACTCCAATATTGACGTACTAATCGAAGATACCGAAATAAGTTCCAACCTAATGCTAGTCAAACCAGATAAATATTGCGGTGCGGGGAAGTTCTCAGGATGTGAGAAGTACTGTCCATAGTTTGTGATGAATAGAACCTTCAATCTCTCCATGCTTTGTATAAAATGTGGCAAGACATATATCTCGGCGGTGAAATTCAATAGAAGAACTTCCACTTTAGGGGCTTGACAGTCATTCCATCCCATAGAGAATCTTTCATCTGTCATCAGTAGCATGTATAATAGGATTAACAGAAGGGATGAATACATTATGACCAGATAACGTCTCTAAAATGGGGAAATGAGGCAAGCAAACCTGTAAAAATAGACAATAGACGGGCATTAACAGTATGTGGCAACCAGGGAAGCTCTCGTCCATCTGGTTCATTTGCTTTTATAATTAACCGTACTCTCTCTTCTACTGGCCCTTTGTTGTTCAAGTGAATAGCTAACATTCCCATCACATTGTGTTGCATAACAAATTGCTCCTCACAAAAGTTGTCTATAGGAGGTAAACGCTTCCTGCAATCAAATGCAACATTAATGCCAAATGAACGTTCCACTTTGTAGACATGCAGGGAAGTCATAAGACAAGCTACTGGCTTTTAAGGTGCATATGTGTATAAGACAAAAACAGAGATAGGGATGTATAAGTATAATGGATATAACACAAGGGAAAGAAGTTGCAAATATCTAAAAACTATGTTTGTTTCTTATATCTTGTTGTTGGTTTCTACTATTAAAAAACATATCAGGCAAATATGTCTACGATCAATTCTTGCTTAAGAAAGAATATACTAGATGCCCCAATAAAAAAATATCCTGCTATGAAGTTAATTCTAAAGGTAACAAATAGTCTAGGATTTCAAGCAATTAGAAACTAAAGATGTTCTTGTTATTGCAGAACTTTATTACTCTGTTCTTATATATGTCATGTAATTAACCATATATTACTATCTAGCAAGAGTCCATTTGGTTTAAGGGATTTGGAATTGGATTCCATTCCAATTCCATGTTTGGTTTACAGGAAAGCCTCGAATTTAAATCCCACAAACATTGGATTTAGAAATCCCATGGGGGTGGTTGGTACTTCAAGGAATTTCATACGAATTTTTTGAAAATAATGATTTAAAATATGTTCAAAACATTTGTTTTGTGAGAATAAATTAATAGATGGTACTTTAATTATTTTTATAAATTATCCTACAAACCAAACACAAGGAAGATTCCAAATCCTTACACGAATTCCAGATCCCCAAGCACACTCGGTCAAAACGAATTCCCCTAATTTTATGCACAATTTATATCATGTATAATTGAAATCCTAGGTGGTGTACCTTAGTTGCATCAGAGTAGCAAGGTATCTGGAGGCAAGCTCGGAAAGCATGGATATGGTATCTAATCCCTCTTTATCATGCTTGTATAAATGGACCCACATGTCCATAAGCTTTGTAGTTGCTATCTTCTGATCTTCAGGAAATAATCCCAAGTCCAAGTAACATTGCTTGATTTCAGGTTCTTTCTCAAGCACATCTAAACTCCTTTCTAGAGAAAGTTGAATAGACTTGTCCAGATCCAAAATAGATTGCTTCAATCTAGACAACTTTTTCAACATATGAAACCAGCTTGCCACGTTTGCCTCCTTTAGTAAACCACCAATTACACAAAGGGCAAGTGGATGTTTCTTGCAACACTTGACCATCTATAGAAATGCATTCATGTAAGTTAGCGATAATTACTACTAGAAAATAAGTGTTTTAGGACGCACATACATTTGAATAGAATATATTAAGTTTATAGGACTAGGACCAAGAACTTAGTTCTATGAGTTCCAACAACCTGTTAGGACGAAGTTAGGTGACCCAACAAGTTCTATCAAAGAAGTTGGGCAACTAATAAAACACATCAGGGAAAGTGCACTGGTAGCCCTTTTAAATGAATACTTCAAAAAAAGTTTCATATATATAAAAAGCCTAATATGAGACTTCTCAAAAAGTGTCATATAAAAAGATTAATAACACGATTGAATTTATTATTACATCACTCAACTTTGTTGATAAAAGTCATTAGATCATCTAATTCCGTCCTAACAATATTGTAATGCCGTTCGATATGCCATACAGTTCCTGGTCCTATAAGCTTTCATTGGGTTGGGAAAATCCATTTTCTTCTTGTGAAATTTTTAATAAAGTAAAGGTGAGTGCCACAATGTATTTTAAGAAAAAATAAAATAAAAGAAGAGTAGCACTAACGATCAAGTTAGTAGAGACTAAGCACTCCCTAGTTTGAGATGAGAAATATGAATCATGCAAAGTTCAGTTTTTAAAAGAAAAGGTTGCGTTACCTCAGTGACAAGTTCATCTGGCACATTAGTATGTTTGCTTCCATGTACTGAAAATGCAGAGTGGTGAAACAGATTGGTGGCATCTTGATCATTCAAAGGTTGCAATTCATATGTATTGAATTGTTTAAAAGTTCTCCTTGATGTAACAAGAATCTTGTATGTGGGTAACTTGAATCTGAACATCATAACAATGGAAGCGGACCATACATCATCCAGTACTAATAGTACTTCAGATCTACTTTCACCCAAAAAGCTCCCCCATTGATAGGTTGCATCTTCATCGCTAGCAAAATCAAGCTGCTGACTACCTCGGTTTTTCCAAAGTAAATTTCTTACCACAACCTTTATGTTGGGAGTTTCTGAGATGGTAGCAAAGTAGATGTTTCTACCAAAATTTTCTGTTCAAATGAGAACACTGTCATCAATCATGGAAAGATATGATACAGAGAATATGCTAAATCATCATAAAGATGGGTTGTGTACATCTAACATCAAACCTTACTAAAAAGTGGATATACAGTCTGGTTGGTTGGTTTACATTAGCTAAAGACTAACAATTTGAACACTGACAGGTGCCGACAAACAGTAATATTCAAGTCCGTTCTTAACTATATGCAAAGTTTAACTTGATATATGATTTAATGAAGTGTTTTTTCTATCAATCATTTTAAAAACAATTTGATTCAATATTTTGTACAATTATGAGTAGGCGAAGAAATGATTAACTTGAAACTTTATATAAAATATGTATAGTTATTTTTTGGGATGATTAAATTTGTAGAACCTTCATCAATTTGAGAACGTAAATCATCAACAAGATGACTAGCAGTGAATTTGTACCTAATCAAATTCGATTCAGTGTACCTTCTAGAAACTAATTATTTGTATTTTGTTCATTTAATCTACCACTCAAATTCGATTTAATGATCGGTTTTTATTTTTTTTAATTTCTTTTAAGTAGCAGATTAAAATGGACAAAACACAAATAATTAGTTTCCAAAGAGCATCGACCATTGACGAATGGATGAAATTCGAATTACCTTGAATCTGAGGATCTTGGCAGAGCTTCGTCACCAAAGTAGTCTTCCCACAACCTCCTGCAGCAGAAACAACTACAACTGAGCAATCATCAACTGCCGAACAGTTGAGCACCATCGTCTTTAGATCTCTGACTTGATCGTCAAATCCTATAACATCCCCCTTAAGCAATGGAGCACCACTCCAACTCCCTTTTTCAGTTCTTTCTTGTCCGTCTTCTGCCACCAAAACAAGTTCCTTCACATCCCCCTTAAGCAATGGAAGACCACTAGAACCTCCTTTCTCTGTTATCTTCTGCATGTTTTTCACTAGCTGCAACTGAACATAGTTCTCAAAGAATCTCAACAATTTCCTGTTCACATTGTCCAACTTCGACAAGTAACGGTGCTCCTTATAGAACGACATCCACTTCATGCGCCCACATCTCAGAACAAGGATATCTGCTTCTTTAAGCTGATTGACGAACAACTCCATTTCCTCTATCGGTCGCTGGAGTACTTCATTAAGTTTCTCACCCTCGTCAAAGATCGGCTTGATTATAGTTATAGTTACTTCTAATTGAGTGAGCTTGGATCTATATTTCCCGGTTTCCTTTTTCACGTATGTGATGGTTTTTAATAATTGACTAATTGCATCTCCTAGCACCGCTCCTATTACTGAATCAGCCATTGATGAACGTGGAAAACTTCAACTTCTATAGATCAAGTAATACAATTGAAGTTGAGATCCAGATGCGTGTTCCTATGAAAGTTGTGAAGAGACATAGGCATATCAGTCGGCTTAGTTGTGTAGAAGAAACAGGGGAGAATGCCCATTCGTATGAATAAGGGTTCACATAGGGGGGGTTGGGTGGTTTGAGTCACTTAAACAGCCAACCCAATTATGGTGTTTGGAAAGTTCATGACCCAACCCAATTCAACTTGTTAAAAAGCATAGCAGAATCCAACCTAATCTTTGCAGGTTGGTTGAATTGCCAGGTTACAAACATATATAAATTTGGTTCATCTTTGTCTTTGGTTTTGGGTGGAAAACAAGAACAAATGCTTAAGGAAGGAAAGGTAGTTCCAAACCAGATAATACAGAAATTGGTACCTCAACCTGCGTGCAGGTAACATAAATTTGGAGGGCATGAAGCTATTGTTGTCTTCTGCTATGATGTCTTACGAACAAAAGCCCTGAGAAACAGCAGTTAGTTAATTTACAGTTAACATACTAAAAGATTTCATCAATTATTGAAAGAAATACAAGTATTGATGATTAACAGCCACTTTAATGGCGATTTCTAAGTGCGATAACGTAACAATCGCACCTGATGATTTCCAACCGAACCAGAAGAACCTCCCACTCCACCGTGTAGCAAACGTTGCTCTAGTTCTGATTGTTCTTATCTTCAGCACCATAGATGCGTTGACCTACAATATTCACCCAAACACTCTATATTAAAGATTTTTAAGTTTTATTATATAAATATACAATTTTGGTCCCTGAGGTTTACAGGCGGCAACGAAAGTGGTCCCTGTGCTTCAATAAATACAAATATCGTTCTTACTGTTTGCATTTTGCGTTGAAAATGGTCCCTAAGAGTTAACTTCGTTAAAGAACTTAGTTAAGTGAAAGGTATTTACATCTTTTTACTTTTGCGGGAGTTATTATACACTTTTATTTAAACCTTAGGGACCAAATTGTAATTTACTCTAATTAATTAATTAATATATATATATATATATATATATAGAAAAAGGATCACGCGGAAATGATAACTATTTAAGAGAATACGATAATGATTCTCAACCACTCATCTGGTCCCCCCCTTTAATAATCTCTACCCTCCCATGAATCGCGTTAATCCTCCGTGATCACGTC
>LUCG01303885.1:0-12757 GCA_001633085.1 Carthamus tinctorius
TCAAAGCCGTCTTTGTTGACCGAGATGAGTGGTTGAGATCACTTCTCTAATTCGCATTTTTTTTAACACTTCACATTTGAACCTAATACTATATATGTATGTATGTGTACGTGAATGTATGTATTAATGTATGTGTTAAATAAAGGGGTTTTGACTAGAGAGAGAGATGTAGGAGGGATAGGTCAGCTGGTGGGAAGGATCTCTACCCATATCTTACGTACAGAGGTCCTTGGTCGTCTCAGATTCTTTTGTCATATCACTCTCTGCATTTCCAACTGTCCTTTTCACTTTTATTCCTCTATAATTCCCTCATCATCTCTCTTTCCTCTTTTCTTTTCTTTTCTTTTTCCAATTAAACCTTCCTTACACCAACTACAATTTTGGTCCCTCTCCTTTACACCCAACCACAAAAACCATCTATAACTACATTTATCATCCCTCCCTATGCTTTACATGTTGATTTAAAAATCGTCCATGGCACTAACTCCTAAAGTCAAAGTAGCGATAGTTGAAGGGTAGTTTTGTCTTTTTATCTTTTATACTCATTTCATTTAAAAAAATATATACATGCTATATCTTTGTGTGTGTGTGTGTGTTTCTCCGGTGATACCTTCGTCGACCTTTCTGTTTCGAGTCCTGTTTATCCCTTCTCGATCATTCTCTAAGCTTTGTCGGTGTTTATCCCTAAACATAAGAGTGTTGGCTATGTTTGTCCAATACCCCACTCTACCCTATTGCACCACTTGTTCCACCACCCGCCTCTACAATCCATCAACCATACTCTTTTGGTCCCTACAACGGCATTAAGGCATGAGAAAACAGCAATGTGTGTAAATTGATTCAATGTCAATGATTGATTTGAGCAAACACAAAGTTGTCATAGTGAAGAGGCAAAGAGGATTTTGTATTTACGATTGTCGTTCCCCCTTCCCCTTCATGTTTCGATGGGCCAAATACTAAAACTTAAACAATTGAGTAATATATTTTATTTATTTGGGTCTACGACTTTTTGCTTAGAACTTCATTTTGAGATGGATAACGTCCTTGTGAATTGGTTTATGGATATGTTTTGAATTTCATTTTGAGATGGATAATGTCCCAATGAATTGGTTTTGGGTTTCTAGGGAATTGGTAAAGGTGAGGATGGTGGTGTTTAGGGAGGGTTGATGGAATAGTAAATGTTCTTAGAGGTTAGAGGGTGCCAACCAAAGTTGGTGGAGATCAGAGGCTAGCAGTGGAAGAAGCATAAGGAGATGGAGGAAGACGGTGACCGTTTTGAGGCTTATTTTTTGATGATGCCTCATAGTCATACTCACATATATGTGCGTATATATAATACAAATAACATAATAGTCTATTTAACAAACAATTTAACCGAAGTTAGTGACCAAAGACGTTACCAAAGTAAAATATAAAGCTGAAGGACACTAATTGTACTTATGAAAGTCTAGGGACGGTTTTCATAGTTGGATTTAAACCATAGGGACCAAAAGTGTAGTTTACTCAGTCTCTATTTTTCGTACTACCTTTAATCAAATTCAACCAAAGAATAATTAATTTTGAATAGGAGAATATAAACTCATTTTTGTTTAAAATATGATATTCATCAAGACATGTAATTTTAAGTAGCTATTTAATTATTTAATGATATATAAGTTTTAAATGGTAAATTTAAGAACGTTTTAATGTGTTGCAATTTTTTATTGTGGAACTAAAATTCTTTTATAACAAAAGCTAATAAAGAGTCCAAATTTGTTAAATTCTCACTTTCTGTATTTTTGGATATTTGTTAGAAATCAAAATACTCTATTGTCTAATATTCACTTTCACGTATGAAATTGCAAAAATTAAAAACTAATACCAAAATACATATTATTTGTTAGGGATGAAAATTGAAATTTCAGTTAAGTTTATATACATCTATTAAATATCTATGGTCTCACAGGAGCGATCTAGAAATCTTTTCGAACGGTTGCACAATTTAACTATAAAAACGTATTTAAAAATATTTTATACAAAATTTATATTGGTCTGGTGGTTGGTCCATTGTTTTTCAATGATAAAGACTCGAGTTCGAGTCTTGTTGCAAACATATTTTTTTACAAACACAATAAATATGAAATTAAAGCTAAAATTTAGTAAAAATGACTCTAATAGAGTTTGAACTTAAGACCTCAAGTTTGAAAAGCAAGGAACATACCAACTCTACCAAGGAAGACTTATGTTTTTATTGCAGTTTCAAAATATATATGGTGATACAAAACAAATTAATACAGTGACACCCTTCACGACCCTGTAACTTTTTACATTACAATGGACGAATGAAATGGTGACACGTGCCACCGTAGGCCCTAAGCTGGTGTAACACCTTAGGCATATCCCATATCGGCCGTGCACATGAGTGATGTTAGGTGTTATAAGTAATATTTTGGCCTTCCTAACAATAACGTGTTTTGGGGCCACAAGCATGTCAGGTTCTGCGAACTTTAAGGTTAAGCGTGCTTGGGTGGGAGTAGTCCTAGGATGGGTGACCCCCTGGGAGTTGCTCACCAGGTCGCCAAAAATAAATCCATATGCTACACGTTGGTTAAATCCAAGGGGAAAGCGGACAATATTATTGTCGAGGTAAGCGGGATGTTACAGATGGTAGCAGAGCCACTCCTGTGGCGTTCGGGATATGGGGCAAATCTCATCGAGGACGATGAGCCCCAAGGGGGGTGTTTGTAACACCTTAGGCATATCCCATATCGGTCGTTGACAAGAGTGATGCTGGGTGTTATAAGTAATATTTTGATCTTCCTAACAACAACGTGTTTTGGGGCCACAAGCACGTCAGGTTCTGGGAACTCTAAGGTTAAACGTGCTTGGGTGGGAGAAGTCCCAGGATGGGTGACCCCTTGGGAAGTTTCTCACTAAGTCGCCAAAAACAAATTCGTGTGCTACACGTTGATTAAATTCAGGGACAAAGTAGACAATATTGTTGTCGAGTTTGCGGGAATCTTAAAGCTAGGTCCGCCCCTGCATGGTGATAAAGGATTTTGGCAGTTTTAAAAATCAATTCAATAATTTTTAGTAAGAGTTATTAGCAAAATTCCAAAAAAGGTGGTTGCTAAAAAGTAAAAATAATGTACTTTTTTAATTTTAATGTTTGACAAAACTAATAAAATGTCTTCTAGGTTATTTCCAATAAATGCATGTTAATAACATGCAAAAAGTTTGGTACATTACTAAAAAAAAAGGTATTGACATAAATAATCATGTCTTAATAAAACTTTAAAAAACACAATTTTATTAGAGCAACTTCAATCCATATAATTAAAAATATATACCAAAAACATTTAAATTAATGGTCTTATTTGACACTAAAAAAATTGAACTCCAAGCATATTTCAAAAATAACGCCAAATTTGATGATAATAAAGAAAAGGGGTTATGGCTTATCAGGGTAACTTTTTTTTTTTTTTTTTTTTTNAATGTCATCACCCTCGCCAAGAAGGCCCGAAGATTTAATAAGCACAAGCTAGTGAGAGGCTAGAAAAAACCCGAGTACAACAGAAACAATAAACAGAAAAACCAAAAGGGTACAAAAGAAAACATGCAAACCAAAACCAGGAAACCAAAAGCCCAAAAGCAAGAGCTCAAAAGAAAACTAGCAATATACCCAAAATCAGGGTAACTAACTATTCGATTTGTAAACATATTATCACTGAACTAATTTTTGTACTCAATATACCATTGAACTCTCTTTTTTATACATATAATACCATATAATATCGTTATAACAATTCAAATGGTGCAATTAGCCTTCCTCAAAAATTAATACAACTTTATATCTCATCCTTAAATTATAATTTTAGTAGAAAACTAAAATTTTTAAGAAGCTATTAGGATAAAAATCCACAAAATCTTTGTTTTGAAAGATTTGTTTGAGATATTTTACAAATTTAACGATACCATATTATTTTTTAAGAAATTTGAGAAAGAATTAAGATTTTTATGAGAAGAAAAACGTTTACTTAAGTATCTTCTGATATAATTTAAGAGCATCTTTAACAGCTATGCTAAAATTTTCTTTAAATAGATTAAAAAAAGTTAAAAAGAAAATATGCATACACCTCCAACAATTATTCTATTATATTTGAGAAATTATATTTATAGCAACTCCAACATTGTTCCTATTGGCTTGACCATTAAAATAATCATTTCTCTTTCTTAAACATCTATCTTCAATTAATCCTATTGGTTGAAACATTGAAATAATCATTTCTCTCATCATTTGGAGATTTCTATAAACTTAGAGATTTTTGTAACCTTTTTATTCTTTTCTCTATTTTGACATAAAGGACAGCATAGCTGTTGGAGCAACAAGTATGCTAAAATCTTTATTTTTTTTTATCAATTTTAGCATAGCTGTTGGAGATGGTCTAAAAAACCCGTTTGGCTATTTGTGCTACTTTGCAATGATTTGGTTATGTTTATGGATTTAAATATTTAATTTATTGAGAACTTTAGAAATGGAGAAATAAATTAGAAATAATGATTTAATTAGGAGGATGGCAAAGGTGATGGGCGCGAGGCCAATGATAGATGGGAAGGAAGGGTGGACAAGGGTGCACCACCGTAAGGGGACAAACTCCCGAAATGCAATCATTCCTATCGTCCTCACCAATCCCATCATTATTTACTACTCACGTGACTTTATCATCTACCCTTTTTCTACCCCCTATTTTAATAATTAATANACTTATCACTCTTTTACTCTTTTACCCCTATAAAACACACACTTGTTCGTTTTTCATGTTTCAAACTCATATACTACTGATCACTTCACTTAACGCGTTAGACTGTTAGAGTAGATTTTTAAGCTTTGGTCTCTAATGTTTCTCAATTTCAATGGATATCGTCTCTAAATTTTGGAGACATGGATTTAGTTCTCATTTTTGTTCCTCTTCCCAACGGTCGTTAACTTTTTTCGTTAAATCCAATTAAATGAAGGGTATTTTAATCATATTAAACATTTTTCTGTTAGGTCCATCAACACTTGGTTACGTGAGAAATGTTTTGATCATAAAATGTTTAAAATGAATAAAGTACCAGAAAACCTTATGAAATGACAAATATTAATGTGATGGACCAATTCTGAGTTTGTGAAGTTTAGGAACGATATTCGTTAAAATTGACAAACGTTGGTTTTTTAACTACTTATGGGGTTTATGGAAAAAAAAGAGTCTAAAACTATTAAAGAAAAACGAAGTAGAACAACCAAAAATATAGAGAATGAAATATGCATATTCTCATTTAATCAAATGTTATTTATATAGGAATGAGTTACAAATGGATAACTATTAGATATTTCAATTATAATTCAACTCTAAATATTTATCTCTATCTCTATTGTCATACCCTTTAGACGATAAACACCTATCCTACAACGCTCCCCCATGTATCGAGTCAAAGAGTGGTGGTGTACATTTGTTGTCTCGTTAAAAGCTTACCAAAATAAAAACTCAATGGAAGATAATAAAAATATAGGACGAAAGAAAAAGTATAATGCGCCAGTTTCTTTACAATATAAACTCTTCATTTAGATGCTGTTTGGTAGTTGCTGAATGATTTAGTGCTGGATGATTAAGTGGTCAGAATGATTAAGAGGCTCTTATGATATGGTGCAAAATGAAATATGTTGGTTTGGTAATTGTTGAGTATGAAATCAGGACTCTGNNATTGTCAATGATTTATACATTACTGATGAGAGTTAGAAAATTAATATGATATATAAATTGCTTTCACACTAAAACCTTACACCAAATAACAAAATCCAATAGGAAAATAAAACCTTGGGTAAAAGAAATAGCACAACATACCAATATCACATGTATAATAAACCTCTCTAATTCATGCACTAATCAAGCGACTTCAGAAACATTTGTACCTAAATACTTTGTCATATTCCCCAAATATGGTTTTAGGTAATGATTTGGTATAATGCGTCATATTTTTATGACGTCTTACATGATTTACTTGAATCTAGAGGAGAGTTTGTTATTGCCGATTATATAACAATTTAAGCAGAATATGTTTTGTGTTACCATCATTGATGTATCTTAATTGCATTTATTTGATACATGATGTATTATTTTCACATATATATTGATATCGTCAAAATTATACATATTTTTAGAAACTGATATCATCGTTTTTACCTTGTTTTGGATCTTAATCACTACGTTTGAGAGCCTAATTACTGTTATGTAGGTTGAGAAGTCACTTGGATTAAAAAGTATCAAAAAAAAATGCCAAAAATGTAAAAAGTCAAAAAATACCCTCGACAATAGGTCTTTCGAGATCGCGAGATTACCACTTCGCGACGTGAGATTACCTATACTTAGGCACTGACTTTTACGCAATTGAGGATTTCGAGTTGTGAGAAGGAACTTCGCGCCACGAGATTTGCATGGTATATTTTTGGAGCGAAAGTTTACCCGCTTTAGAAGATCAACAAGAAATCCCGTATTTTTGGAGATAATTACAACCTTGCGTTGCGAGCCATAAGGCTCAAGATCGCGAGCTACATACGAAATGTCCTTATTTATACAGACTTCCAGCCTAGGATTACATATATTCAGATACACGTATAAATACGCAGAGAGGAATACCGGATTTTCGGAACAGAAGAAGAATTGCATGAACCGACAATTGAAGAAGGTGATCAGAAGCAGTGGAACTTCACCGGTTAAAACCCGGAGTCGTATTACTGGCACCATATCTTCAATAGTTGCACAATGTGCTTAATGTGTCTATGTTTTATGATGAATATGAAATTTACTATGTTTAGTAGCTAATTTTCTTAAGTACTCATTATGGTTTGATGAACTTGGATGATGGTTTGATTTATAATTTATGATTGATGAACGATTGTTATGTTAACTCCTTTTTATAATTTTAACTTTCGCTACTTGAAACCATTAGTTGGTCATATCTAGAGGTAGATACATTATCCTTAGTTAATCAATTTTCTCTATCTTTCACTTTGGTGACCTGACAGATAATCTACCTAAGTTTAGGAGATGGGGAATTAGGGTTTGATAATCTGGTTTTGAATAGGATAGAAAACCAGTCTCTGAGGAAAGTTTCCCTTAGACTGAAGAACCAGGAAAGTTTCCCTTAGACTGAAGAACCAGGAAAGTTCCGGTTAATAGTTGCACAATAATCTAGGTTGTTTTAATTGTAAAAGGTTAGGAGGATAGTATGCCCCAACTGTATTGCTTTTAAGATTGCGAAAGACTAGAAAAGTTCCATTGATCAAATCCTAAACAGATTATTCCATCATTGTGTTAATTAATTAAATCAAACTATCTGAAAATAGATTCTAAATCCATAATGAGTACATTGTTCGTCATAAAAGTAATTCTTTAGTTATTTTCTGATTATTGGTTTCTTAAGTATAATTAGTCTTTTCATTATAAAAACTCAAAACGCCAATTTAATTAGATTAATTAGAATAAGTCATAAAATTGAGATAGACAGCTTCACTGTTCCCAGAAATAAAATGATACCTGGTACTTACCTACACTATATTATTCGCGATCAAGTCATACTTTCCTGTTTGTATGGTAGTCTAGTTAGGGTGAATAAAGGGTTAAATTTGAAGGTAGTTTTATATATAGAATTACCCACATCAGGTTTCTATTGATGTAGTACTTTAGTAACTAATAATTTTGTATTAACAATAAAATGACAGTCCATCGTCTAAATATTATGGTGCGGGAAAATGTTAATCTATTTCTTTAGATTACATGGGAGGTCCAACAAAAAAAAAACAAACTCAAATTCTCCTTGATACATTACTGCACGGAACGAAGAATGTTGGAGTTTTGTATTTGTTTTTGATGCATTTCGTTACATCCACAATAATTATGTATTCAGTTTTATATATGCAAATATAATTAATTTGATACTTCAAATTTCAAATAATCTAGTAATCGACCAATAAAATGATCTAGTTCATAAGAGACGTTTAAATAGTTAGTATTTAGTGCTAGCACACATGTATCGATGTTTATTTTTAAATTGAGCATTATCACCTGGGGCAGTAGTTGCATATCTACTCCAGGTATTGAAAAATCATTCCTGACTCTTACCATGACCCAGACCCTTTCGAGGATCTCATACATATTGTGCATAGATGTCACATGTGTCAAATTCTTTTTAACTCACAATCTTTTGGAGTTGTTTCCACCTCTAACGCTTTCATTGTTGGTCTCGAAAAAATTTTCTTTGTTCTGAAATGTCTAGTTTTATAACTCGAGAGAACATTGTCATGTCTCTTAATAACTTGCAATGGGTTAATAATTTGTCTAAAAGTTATATTCCAACTTATACTAGTTTATTAGTTTATTTTTTGTGAATTCCTTGCCACAGAGATTGAGAAACTTTTTGAAACACAATATTTCTTGGTTAAATCAGTTACCTTCTAGTAATTGAATAAGTGGGTTTCATTTTGGTATACAATTAGTTAGGAAAGTATATATATATATATATATATATATATTCATGAATACTCTCGATTCACTTTTTAGGGCATCCCACAGTTCTTTGGATGTTTCTAGTAGAAGGTATGTCCTATGAAAGCAAAGACCGACATGCCATCTCAAAACATGATGATATTTGCTTGTACATTTTCACGAGATTGGTTTTTAGGGTCAACTTGGAGTTGATGGGTTTTGATCATATTCTTGTACCTTTCCAACAAAAAAGTATTTACATTGAATATCCATATTTGTTCTCAAGTTCCTTTTGAGTTTAGGACATTGAATGATTATTGAGTTGTTTCAACCAGTTACATAAATAAGAGATAATGTATGATTTTCTAAAACAATGCATCATAGTTTATAATCATTATATTATGCATGAAATTTCATCATCATTACAATATTTGATTTGTGTATCCTTACATTATGTTGATAATACTTTATCAATATTTCAATTTGCAAAAAGAAAATCACTCAATCCGTGGATTTTCAACATTTAAGACCAAGTTAGATAAATATCACTATAACCCAAAATACCATTGTTAGTATGATAACATTCAATGCCCATAGTTATGTAAGTATTTTTCATCACAAGATCTATAACTAATTTAGGTTAAATATTACCCAAGAACTCATAAATGCCATTTCAGGTCAAGTCTCATGCTAGGAACACATTTTGGTTAACAATGTTGTACTATAAGTATAACAATACTAATGTGCAAGAAATAAATCACCTAGTAAGTTTGTAAGTGAAAATCTAAAGATGGTGAAACCCTAAAACGAAGATGGCAACTTGAACTTAGACCACATTTGGAGTCTTCTCTATAGATTCTAGAACCCTAGGAGATGAGTAATAAATTTCCTTAGGATTTTTAACCAGGAAATAAATGAGAGAGAAGGGGAAAAGAGGTGAAAATCGTCTAAAAGGAAGAACTTACCTGTAACAAATCTAAAAATAAAGAGAATGATCAGAAAAAAGTGTTTTGGGGGTTTAAAACCCATTTTGACCCTATTCGATGATAGTGACAAGCGGGAGTGCCCACGGTACAATTGGTTGCACTATTGCCCACATTATACCGTAGGTCCCCTCCCATCGCGATTGTGATACTGCAAGAGTGACCATGTCACTCATGTCGGGAAGTCTCGCTTGAAGTGTATCGTAGCGTCACCCTTCTTCACGATAAATATGAGGTACACGAGATCAAATTAACTACTAGAAATTCGGGGTGTTACACAATATGCTGACGTTATCATATTCTTTGGCGACTGGTCCAAGTCGAACGCTAGAGACTTTCTTGGCATCCTCTATTGTTCTGAATGCACGTCGGGGCAGAAAATCGATCTTAACAAAAGCAAAAATTTTGGCGTACGCGTGACGCAATGCGATGTAAACAACATGGTCAATTGGTTGGGTTGTAGTGTCGGCTCCCATCCATTTGAGTGTCTTGGCCTTCCAGTTAGAGCAAACATGAAGCATAAAAAACACTAGTCTATCGTAGTTGAAAATTTTGCAAAAAGGTTGTCCTCTTGGAAATCTAAATTGTTGTATTTCAGTAGCAAATTTAGCTAGGTGAAATCTGTCTAAGGAAGTCTGTGTGATTCAAATGCTTAAGAGAATTAGGAAGTATTTTTGTCTGGGTTGGTTTTGAGGACAAGTAACTAGCTTGGACAAATTTTAAAACAGTTGTTTTCTTCATTCGACAGAAGGGTTTGGGATAGAAATCATTCACTCTGGGCTAGTTTGATTTGCAGCCTTTATGGTAAAGACGGTGGTTTGGGATTAAATGTGGTCATCCCATCGAGTCTTAAAGGAGGTGTATGGGGAAATATATTCTCGGTGGGTCGAATCTTAGATTCTAATAACATGCTATTTTCGTAGTCTTTTGATTAAAAAAACGGGGTGATGGATCTTCGACTCTTTTTGGCTTGACAGTGGGTGGATAACTGCAGGTTGTGTGATCGTTTCCAACATATCTTTAGACGTAATAAGGATCCTAAAGTAGTGGTTACAGCTAGAGGTCAATTAGTGGATGACAATTAGGTTTGGGTCTAGGATTGGAGGCGTAATATGAGAGGTCGTGTTGTAGATTAATTTTCCGATACGTTCAATCAAATCCAAACTACGTGTCCAATTAGTGATTGCAGGGACAAGTGGTGGTGGAAGTTGGACGATAGCGGTGTTTCTCGGTGAAAAATTGAGGGGTTTAATCAAGTCAAAACTCATAGCTATGGACTGACCCTCTTTTGAAACTGGGTGGAACCATCCGGCACCTAGAAAGGTAAACGTTTTGGTATGGCATGTAATTAAAGACGGGCTTCCAGTAAGGATCAACCTTGTCACTAGTAGGATTGAGCTGATTTATGTCTTTTGTCCATGCTATAACGAGGAGCAAGAGACCACTTCTCACTATCTTATAATGTGTTGGAGAGCCTCTTAAATTTGGTCTCTCATATGGCAAGCGGTGGAGGATCGATGGACGTATCAGTAATTCGGCTTGCAAAGTCTTAAACCATCCATTAAATCATACTTAAACAGTGAAAAAAAAGAAATAAACACTTAGTTTCATTTTTTATATTTATTTTGAAAGTAGCAAATGTTGCTTTTGTTTTATATCAAATGTGAAATATATTTTGTAAATTAGAGAGTATATGTTAATTTATTTATGGGAAGAGTAGAAGGGGGTGGTTGGTGGTAGTGTCAATGTCACTTTGCTTTTTATTTGTACACACTTCCCTCATCATTAAAGCAAGCATGACTTCAATTATTGCAATGATCCCAAAAGCGTGACACCCATCTGACCACCCCTTTCCCATTCAATTTTTCAAAATACACCCTTGTTAAATACCTTTTCCTCTTCAATAGATCCCTCAACTTTCTCTCATTTACCAATTATGTCCTCCCTAAACTCACAACAAAAAGTCGACTTGTGTCTTTATTCATTCTCCATACCATTATTAAATTCATTCACTTTATCTACCAAATCCCCTTTTAATATTATCCCTAAATATTAAATTTAATAAAATAAAGATAATTAAATTAAATTACACAAATTATATGTTTATAACTAATATTCAAACAAAAAAATCTATACTTAATTTTCAAAGTGTGACTTATAACTTAATCAACATTAAAAGATCACACTAATCATTGGTTGTTTACAAATTGAAATTCAAAAAGTTGGAAAATGAAATAATTGACAAGTATTGAATGCAACAAGACGTAGTGCTTTTGTATTCATTACAAGAATATAAATATGGTATATCTATATGATATATTTAATATCTCATTGAAAAAATTTCAAAATTTGAATTTTGATGTTCATACACAAAGTTATTATATATCTTCATAGTTTATATAAGCATATGATTATTGTTAAACGTTGAATACATCGATTTGTTGAGCGCCAGAGAAAATGTATCGATCAAACAAATTTTATAACATCAAAGCATTAGTAGCCTAGTAGTCAGTAACATCCTTGGGAGGGATAGTGAATGGCATCCATGTCTACCTTCGTCCGATTCATAGGGTGAGCATGTGGCAATACCCTGACCATGGGTCGGCTTTTGGGTCGGTCCATGGTCGCCGATGTTTAATCGGGTTGCCCATATGGATTCTGCATATCTCGTCGACTTCGTGTCGGGACGTATACGTGAGTTATCTGTTGTTCAAAAATAAAGTAAAATTATAACACGTATATTATAATAAAAAGTATGTTAGAATAAATAATATTTAGTACTCTCTCAAAACAAATTAGTTTATTAAGATTTTTCTTTTTTGGAGAATAAAGTTTATTAAGGAACCTAAATAAATTAATTAGTAATAAGTAAGCCAAAATCGACATAATAAGTAAAGCAAGACCGCACAAATATTAGGTGTTGATTGTGGAAAAAGTGAAAGCAAATTTAATTTTCTTTGTGTTTACCATCCATTCTCCAATCATTTTGATGGATGTGTTTTTCAACTTTCGGCTAATTGGAATGCCTCCATTTGACCCGCTCGGCAATGCTACCTTGTTGGGGAGGAGACAAAAGACTTTAATAACCTCTTGTATAATTATTTTAAATAAGAAATAAGTAAAAGTAAAAATATAACAACACATTTAACAAGGTTTATGAGCTCTTTATAAGTCTTTCGGTAGTACCCCATCGGTTTGGGCGGGCTTCTTGAGCGGTTTAGGTAGGCTCCTTTTGGGCTGGGATACGAGGTGGGCGGGCTTCCCTCTCTC
>LUCG01303888.1:0-10699 GCA_001633085.1 Carthamus tinctorius
GGCTAGGATTAAGTTCACAAGTTCACACAAATATATTGGTTCACAAATGAAATTGACTATATATATATATACATATATATATACACATACACACATATATACACACTATCAGATTCATGTCAAGCAATTCTCAATTTTCATAATTTAGTTGCTTTTTTTTGGAAGGGTGTCCGATAATTTAGTTGTTATATATCACATATAGTAAATAAAAAGATGCCATGTTAAGCTGAGGTGATCAATAGAACATATCTTCCGAGAAAAAGATTTGTGGCCAAATTAACCAAAAAATTGACAGGACAACAGGGGTTGATAAATTGTAAAAGGTTTAAGCCTGCCAATAAAAAAGCATATAGAATTACCATATATTTAACCAATCCAAAACAGTAAAAGAGATGTTCCAACAGAAATATCTGAAAATTTGAGTTTGAGCAAAAAACATACCAGAAACGCAGCTAACCACATCTTTATGCTGTCGGACACTCTGCACCAATCTTCCATCATTGAGGGCTATGAGCTGAAAGCTATTTTCCCAGTTGCCACAGGAAACCAGAAAATTCCCAGATGGAGTCTGCATTGTGGTAAAGCATTGTGCTCCAAGTTCAATGTTTTCAGCCATAGGACTACCAATTCTTCGAGGAGAAAGCACATCGGCACCAATGGCGAAGTAAGGATCCTGCAAAAACACGATAATCAACACCATTTTCTTGATTTGCAGTATGCCAAAGGGAAGTAACTGTGACATAGACCAGTTATCAAACCTGTGAGCTAGAAAACGTGAAGTTCCCACCAGATTGCAATTGGGTTGTCAACCATAACTTAACTGACATAGTGAGTCCCTGATTCACAAGGACAACATGTGAATCGGATATACCGACATACAACACAGCTGAAGGCAGTATACTTGTACTAGAAACTATCGAAGTCAAAGTAATGGAAGAAGGAGCAAATCGTAAAGGATGGGCTATTGGTATCGGTGGCCCTCGCCTCGGGTGTTTCTTCCGGAATATTTGTATCGGCGTCTGACCGAAATTAGCAATCTGGTCTTCGATGGCTGACCTTTGCAAATCATCTTCCATTGTTTCTAAATCAACAGCTCCTTCATAAGTTAAATAATAGAAGATATTTGCTGCCTGTATCAAAAAGGTTTCCACAAGAGAATCGAAAGGTCAGCAAGATAAGACGTGAACCAAACTCGTATTGGATTGATTGCTCAAATAATGTTAAAACTCAGTGTTGTAACCTCCACTGCTGGTTTCCCACGTTGTTTGTAGCCGAACACCAAATCAATCCAGAGGTGAAGATTTGAACTAACATATTCACTTTCTAGGGCTTCTCTGTTTATACTTATGAATTCTTCAGGAGATCCCTGGACCAAAAATGAAAATGAACTCAGAACTGGTTTATCATGCTCTTATACAAATTCTAGTCATTAAAAAACGTGAGACGATATATACTCAAACTGCAAATGCAAGAGCACTTTCAAAGAAAATAATATCAGTTATCTCATTATAATCAATTATTTCAAGCATGGTAAATATTATTTATTTATAGTCCAATATATTAAATTATGAACAGAACACACCAACCTACAATCATGGATTGAATCCATAAGGATGTTCTGTATCCACTTTACTAGGCAACTAAGCATCTTTAGTTGGAATCGTAGGGATTTTACCTCGACTTTCAAAATCTACCCAACGGCCACTTCGCTTTTCCTAAACTGGTGTTCTTACCAGGAGCTCCATCAAGAGGTATAAACAAATATATAAGCTTTGGTTATGACCACATAAAACTATATTGGTGGTCACGTCAGGCATTATTAACAGAAGGAGAAAAGGTCATAATAAAAAAAAATTCTTTCGCCACAGATTATAATCGTAACTCCTATGTCAAAAAATCATAAAATAACTATAGAAAGAGCAGTCTAACAATCTATTATATAGAGTAATGTTTGGTAGTTTTGCATTTTTCTTGAACCTACCCAGGAGAGAGAGGCAGTTGTGCGAAAAAGAAAAAAACAGTATTTGAAGCCAGCACACAAGAGGACATGTCAAGACAAAAACATCCTATCACTAACAATTTTCCTTTCTTAAAAAATTGATAAATCACCTTAAAATACACCAGTACTATTATTTTAACTTTCTTGAGAACTTATAACGGAAAGGCCAAGCACATGGCCAGATAAACTGTCTTAATAGGTGCATTTCTTCATACATCATGAGGATCGTGACGCTAAAGCAAGATGAAATTAACCGAGGATATATATTATAATCAATATTCAGTAGTAAGATCAATGTCAATAATTATTCAATAAATAGTAGGATCGTCATTGGTATTTACCTTTTCATTCATTCTTACGATCCCAAGGACAAGAAGCATTTTGTAGTTAAGATAGCATATTAGCATCTATCTTTATTGTTATTCTTATTACACACATGCTGAATCCCTCAGAATTTAGATGGCATACATTAGAAAACTTGCGACTTTTATCTTCGATCATGGGTAAGAATCACCCTTAGATGAGACCCCTAAGATCATCTCGAGTTTGGTGTAAAGCCTTTGAGATGTGGCTGATTTTAGTGGTTTCCAAAATTTGCTTCTTAAGATCGTCCTAAGTATCTCATGTATTCAACCAAAGCAAGTATTGAAATTGAGGTGGATTATTGAGATTAAAACTACCGGTCTCCAACCATATGAACAAAAACAATATCTACCATTTCCATCAGAAGTCACAATGAAATCTATACCTTGGCCCAAGGAGGGAGGCCAACATCATTCAAAGGTTCGCCATCTTGTTTCACTCCAAAATGGTAAGAGTTTGAGTTAACAAGAAACTCTGGCATGTAAAAGAATTCAGGAACCAGCTCCTTCACATCACTTGTATTAGAAAGGCAGTTCCGATATGTGCTCTCAACACTTTGAAAAAGGCGGTCTGCATGGTCAAATTTACCACCCTATAAAAATTTAACACATAAGTCAGAATATTTCATGCAGAGTTATTAAAAAAAAAAAACATATTATGCAGGATAGAACAACTGAATAATAGCTCATTTTGATCAAAAAGCTAGGATTTTGAGAAAGAAAAATGTAGACTGTAAAAAGCTGTGAATGTAGAAACATAGTAACACAAGATAAGCATATATGCAAGTACTAACATACCTGCAGTGTACGGTGCAGGCTTGTGAATGGCTCTAACCTAAGGAGATAAAATAGCACAATACCCATGCTTGAGTAATGAGATCCATAATAGAAACTGCAAAAGAGTAAGCAGGTATTATTATGCATGTTAAATTATCTTTTATGTCAGAAAGGCTGCTGTAGATCCTACAAGTTCACTTAAAATTAACCTGGGGATATCAGGGTCAGAAAAATTATGGTATCTATCTTCAAAAACCTACAAAGATAGACAAATTAGTATCCTTAGCATATTCAAACTTCTCATCAAGAGAGTATTAACTCTGACATTCACACAGAAAAGTTTAACTAAATAACCTCAAAACGTTTTTGATCCAGTGCTCCAATAGGTTTTGAAAGATCCCGAAAAGTAGAAGACTTGTTGAAATCAAGATTCTCGGATGAGTAATCAGCCAATACCCAAGGAAATACAGGATACTGAGTTAAGTCATTATATGATCGGCCAGCAAGCGTATTAAGAATCATCAGATACTCGAAGTTGGTAATGTCTCGTCTCCTCCAACTCTCTCTGGCAGTTTCAGCAAGCTCCAAGGACACACGTCTATCCACAAAGGAAATAACTCCAGCCTTGTCCCTGTGCCCCTTTGAAAAAACAGATTCATTTCTAGTGGCTACTATCAATTGTCCAACTTCTTTGGCTTCTTTATTTGAAGCAAAATTAAAAAATACTGGAGCAGCCGAATCATTGAAGTAAACCTCGATCGCAGTGTATCTGAGCAAATAGCGAGTCCAGTGGACAGCCTTTATCTATTATCAGAACCAAATATAAGAGAATTCAGACTTCTGAAATCAAAACGGAATAGAACCTATGAAAAATGCAACGGAAATGGATTATTTAGAAAATTGTGTACCTTGCAGATTTCCCATCTTCTATGGCGCTTGATGTTTCCAGATTGCTTCTGAAGAAGATTACCCAGAACTGCGTTTATGTTATCAGAGGCCTCTCCCTCGGAAGTTAAATCTAAATTAAGTGGCCATTTAATAAACTTTTGCTTGAGCAATCCTAAATTATCACTTTTATTTGAATCAAAACCTCCAGATGCATGGATATTTCTAAAAACAGATGATCCCCCTGTGCCTTCAACCAAGAACTCGCCAAAAAAATGTAAAAACTTCTTCATGACAGCCAAACGCCCAGCTAGTTTTCTTTTAGGGGTGACAAGTACACATGGAACAGACATGAGGACCTGAAAGGAATGTATATACATGTTATATTATTATTTAGGGAAACGTTTGAAAAAACTCACCAAACTATCCCATTTTGAATGATTAAGTCCCTTAACTATTTTTTTTAGTGAAAAAACCATTAACCTTCCTCATTTTGAATGAATAAGTCACTGAACTACTTTTTTGATTAAAAAACCATTAAACTTTCCCATTTTAAATGATTAAGTCCTTGAACATTTTTTTTTCAATAAAATAAAAAATCCAACTGGAGATCCTATTATTTAACACCTCTTAAAAAATTTCAATAATGTGCTAGTCCCTATTATTTAACGCTTCTTAAGTTAAGGAGACATACCTCCCTAGCTTCTGAGTCTATTGAGGTAGAGGCATGATCTTTCCACTCCAGGAGATCCTTCTGATCACCTTCCTCTTTTGGACCCTCGGAGTATTGTCTCTCTGATAAATCTTCACTGGTAGAGGCCTTCTGCTCACTGTTGTCAGCATCAAGTTCTACAGATTCTAAGAAAGCTTCATCTGTTATCCTTCGAATTCCTTTAAGCAAAAACTGTTTCATCTGTTGTGGAATATGAGCTGCAAAGCCGGATTTTGTTTCGGTCGCAGAAGGAACAGCCCCATTGCTAGGAAGAGTGGAAGGAGGATGACAAAGCTTTTTATTAAAATGATAATTTTGCCTTAACTTCTGCCTACGGCGCCATGTGTCTTCTGTCTTGTCAAGTTTCCAATGTGTAACGATATTGTTAGGGAAAGGATTAGCTGACCATGGACCTCTTTCGTCAATCAGAGTGCGAAGCATGTGTATCCAATTTTCCTGTTACAAGTCAGGTTTTGACAAGGGAATCACATCCAAACACAAGGCACTACAATGTAAACAAGGGAGCAGGGATAGCACATAAAGATGTATGCTTACAGCAGTCACTTGTTGCTCCTCATCATAACCAAGCTGAAAAGAAGCTCTTCGGCTATCATCTGAGGCAAGAATAGCGTTTAAGCTACTGCGTGTTTCATCTTCAAAAGTTTTCCATTGGTTCAAATCAGAAGACATATTCTCATCCATTCTAACACGGAACTCATCAAATTGTTTTGTCCGCTCCAGAGTGGCATTTCTTAGATATTTAACCTCATCGGAAACCTAAACCATAAAATGATAAGATTAACAAAATTGTAGTAGTATTCAATCAGACCATGAATTAACCACTAGTTAGTCCTATGTCAATGTCAGTGACAAACTGAAAGGGAAAATCAGATTCAAAAAAGCAGATATTTTGACCAATTCGTTGTGCCAATCTCCTGATGTAACATGTTTGCATTCCCATAAAATTTGCTTTTGCTCCATATGATGTTTCCTCTACAATAAATTTATAGGAGTTACATGCTTTTTACCATTGAAAGCTTTTAAATATTGTATCCTATTACTTACTACTTGTATCATTTGCCTTATCCATCTTCAATCCTTTTTATTAGCTGGATTGTTGATGAACCTTGTGTTAACAATTTCGATTTATCAGTTGATGATCAAGGTCTTTATGATTAAAGCATAACACCAAACTCAACACTAAAAAAATGCTTGTATTGATCACAATACCAGCTCATTTACAAGCGTAACTTTGATGGAAACAATTTAGTGCTGCTTCTAACTGCTGAAGTTGGCAGATATGTGGATAACAACAAAACAACTACAAATGTGAATACGAAAGTTTGAGCATGGGTAGTGATTGATGTGAATTGGAATGAAAATAACAATAAGACGCACCGCAGCAAGCACACGATCCTTTTGTATCAGATTCTGGATTGTTCCCGTTTCCTTTGAGATACTGCCTGTATCTAATGTATCATCTCTTCCAATAAGACTGGTTGCCAGCATCAACTTCCCACAGTCGACCGCTTCTCGGATCAAGTGTGCAATGACATGGAACCGAGCACCATCATCCAACATCCCAAACTGGGACCGAACAGCAAGCAAGGCCCTATGTGGAAAGCTTACAATGTCACATTCACCAACACTATTATATAAGTATGCATTTTAGACAAAGAAACTTCACAGAAAGATAACAATACCAGATAAAAAGTTGTAGTCTACTTTTGCTTTGTTCATCATCAGCAGTTAGGAGACAAGGCAGTATGGGAATGAACTGCTGGACACATCGTGATGCTCTTTCCAGAGAAGACTTGCATAGATATACGATCATAAGACGGAAAGCAATTCTTGAGCACTTTTCAGGCCTCAGCAGCATCGCTTTATCAATTATTTTGTTTGGCTTTCCGCCCAGTGCATTGCTGATTCCTCCTGATACAACAACTGCGGCCATTTCTGCAGCAGGAATATTCAGTGACTCAACCAAACCACGTGCTCTTTGGCCAAAAGATGGTCCTATGGTTGATGAAGATTTTGGTAATAACCTGCTTGGCCCTTTCCCATGCATCTCGCTAATAACAACCCACAATTTATCATAGAGACTCCACCATGATTCATCAATCTTTTCAACTTCCTTCAGAACAGACTGCATGAGAACCTTTGGATCTCTGGAAAAGAAGCACTAAATCATATTTGAATGTACGAAAATGGCAGCAACATCAATACTGAGGCAGTTAGCATCCATGAAAGTTAAGATACACAATAAGCTTCCAAGGAAGCACAACAAGGCTCTTTTTCCGCATTGAAATAGTCTTTATTTATGCTAGTTACAGATATGCATATAGACGACATGGGTGAAGTAACATGTTGTATGCTTTTTCGCAGATCCGGTCACAATAATAGAAGAGACCAAATAGGAGACAAAGTTGCAACCAAGGGTTAAGCTGCCTACAGAAATCAAAACCTTCTACTGTCTATTCTCTCATTAGTTTACACGAACAACAAGATCTCTCTTCAGATTCTGTCTCGCTCTGTGTTAAAAACCATCCCCACTTAACTGTATTCCTTTATACTCCCCATGCTCATCTTATTCTTCTTCTACAACATATAGCTCGTAATCCCATTAATGGTTAGAGAAAGAAGAAAAATAGAGAGATGAAAAAGAAAGAACAAAGCAAATGTTCTATGAAAGAAAGGAGAGAAGAAATTACAGAAGATAGAGATATCAAAAACAAGTTCAGAAGAGAAAAGAAAAAGAATTTTAAGTCAATGAGGAGAAAATGGAGTTTCTACAGGAAGGATAATAAAAAGAGAAACATGCGGCTAGATATCAATCACATCATTAGTCTGGAGCTTCTTCAAAGGACTCAAAACATACTTATTGCTTATTAAAACCCTAGACTTGAAATGTTTTTATCAATTAAGATTGTAATCTTAACCATAAGGGCGGTGGCGTACTGGCAAACACCTAGGGGGATGTGGTGGAATATCCAAATTGCCAAGGACGTAGTCTAAGCAAAGCCTAGATGAACCTTATCAAAAATAAGAAAAAGATTGTAATCTTGGGATTCTTACTATAATATATGTCAGCCATTAACCTTGTGTCTCATCCATTTTGACATCCTCGTGAGACTCCTCGAATCACATGTCATGGTGTTCATGTGCTCCTTGTGGGATTTTGCATATGAATGTAATTCATGACAGAAACATCCTATTTAAACTATCTTTGTAATTATAAAGAGGCTGAGGACATTAATATCTATATATTTAAAAAAACAAGTATATGCTCCTTGAAAGCATGCAAGAAAACCCTCTTTGACAATTAAAGTTAGCAAATCTAAACATAGGCACGAAGCTGCATGCATCAACAATTGGAATTTAAGGGCAAATGCAAATAGCAAGAAAGTTCTGAAAGAAAATGGAATCAGGAAGCAAAAGAACATCTCACCCAGAGAAATTACATTTGAAGTTGTTAAGCTAGGGACCGTTTGTTGAGATGCCAAAGAGGATATCATCACAGAAAATTGGCAGAGGTCACAAAAGAGTGATAGGTCTTAATGGTTTATTCATAGATAAGAAGAACACAAGTCGAGATCTTCAGAAGTTCCCAAATGTTTCCTAATCATGAAAGTGTTTAATAATTTTCTGAAATCTGACTCAAGTATCTCAATGCCTAAGATATTTACTTCCCTACCACAATTTCTATAGTTAAATTCACTAAATAGAGGCAAAAACGACAGTGATGACATGTCAAGGGCAATCGCTATATTTTTCTATATTTATTGGGAACAACAGCTGAAGGGTAGATGATGAAGTTGGGGATTAGTTGATAAGAGTAGATTTAGGGTCTTATCTTAGGCATTCTATTCTCTCAATGCTGTTACTGTTTCCAGGTAGAAGTATAGTCTTCTGTTCTTTACTAAAGAACAATGGTGTAACACCCAATATTCCTAAGCTATTAATCTAATGAACAGTTCCTAGTTCTACTAACTTCTATAATGTGAAACAGTTGCTCCATGGTCCAAGGACCTAGATTTGATCTCGGGCCTGCAGTGTAAATGGTTCTAACTTTTGAGTTGCAGAGATGAAACACCATCGAATTCAGTTCCCACAAATTCCCCTTCCCTTGAATAAACGAGATAACAAAATCCTTCAATATCCATTGCTGAAATCAGATAGACAGATTGGGGGAATAAGAACTATGCCCCTGCCATTTCTACCACAAAATCACTATGCAGCTTAAGAGAAAAGGTCAACAAGGAGATCCTAGAGCTTCACTACTTTCTCTGATGAAGTGCACTGTGATCCAGGCAATTGAAAGTTGTGTTGTGAGATCCCATGCCTCTCTTATCCAAGCAATTTACAGCAATTTAAATTTACTTCAGCTGAAGGTGCAAAGTCAATCTTGGTAATAAAGTAAAACACATCACCACTACCTTCATGCCCCTAGCTATACTGCCCCAAAACCGTCAATCATAGCCTTTACCATCACATTTGTAAGTGGCAACAATAATAACTTTTTTTATTCTACCTAGAGAGGGCAAAATGTGCAGGTTCGGTCGAACTAGATAGTAGGTACTTTTGGGTTGACTGGTTACATGTCAACACCCCTCTTGTCTCTTCCATCTTGTTTTCCATCTTTTGTAAAAACAAAAGATAGAAGCACAAACCACAAGGGTGGTGGCGTACTGGCAAAAAAGCCTAGGGTGATTGTGGTGGAATAACCCATCAACCCGGGTTAGAGTCCAAGCGTAAGCATTTTGTGGCTAGGCTTAGGTGTAGTTTGTTTTTTAAGGAGTATGAAGTCTGAAATCTTATTTCACATCTAAAAAATTAGAATCAACAGACCCAATTAGAACCAATCGACCATCACTGGATAGCCAACTATAATTGGATCGGATACAAATTTTCAACATCCAAAATGGATCAGTCGGTTCTTGGATGGCAATCTAGAACCAACCAAAACCAATCGATTACCATTCAAGTATCATCCAATTAATATATAAAAAGTAAGAACTTCAAAACCTCTTAAGTCTGAAAATTAAGAGGCATGCTGACTTAAGACTGTTTGTTTTATTTTTAGGAAAAGGTCCGAAAACCTTTTACTATCCTCTGAAATTTTAAGAAAGGTGCACCATCCGCTCCTTATTTTTTAGATGTGAATTCAGACTTTAGACTTCAGACCTCTTAAAAAACAAACGACACCTTAGTCTCAGACGACCGTAATTTAATTACAAAATTGCCATGGATTCTAGGCAAAGCCTAGATGAACCTTCTCTAAAAAGATAGAAGCACAAATATTTAACGTAAAAACAAATAAAACTAAATGACCTCCTAACATACAAACTAAAATAGTCCACGAACTAACCATTAGTTATACTAAATTATTTTTCACAAATAAAAACTAAAACGAATGAAGTATAAATATAACATTATACATTGACAAGATCTATTTGATTGTAGAAAAAAAAACAATGATTAATTTATTATTAGGAATCTTAATTTTATTGAACATTTTAGGCTAAGATATTAAAATTGAACTTCATATTTATTAGGTCTAAATTTCTAAGAAAAAATAGCGGACAAGAATTGGCTATAAAATTAAAATATCTGTTTATGTTATACAACTCATAAACAACTACAATAAATAACAATAATAATAATAATAATAATTTAGTAACAAATAAAACATTAATACGAAATTATAAATATCTTCAAACTATCAAGTAGTTCCACAGAAGAACTGAAATAAATGTAGTCCACCAATTGTTACCCATCACCAACCATAGTTTGATTCAATTGACTCGAAAGTAATATTACCCAAACCCATTACAACCCGTCTTTTGAATAAAAGAGTCAAATGGGCTGCTTTTGCCACCTCTAGTTCTAACCATAAATTACATCCTTTCACAAGCAAAAGAGTGTTGACCATAAAAATCTTTTCTTTTGGTGTGTGTGTGTGGG
>LUCG01303918.1:0-10039 GCA_001633085.1 Carthamus tinctorius
AATAAAAAAATTTAGAGGGTATGAAATGTTACGATACTCCGCTTAAGGGTTCAGATGGTGGGAAAAATAAAAGTGGATGTGGCGCTGAGATGGCATGAAGATATGAAATATTGGTAGTATTCATGGTCTTAATGTTGGTAGGGGCTTAGTGATATGGAAAACGATTCATTCAGTAAACTTTTGTATGGGAGCTTTATATAGAGAAAACCAAGTTTTTCCGAATTTCTCTACCAATGAAAAAGCTCGTTAGAAAAATCTTTCCAAACCAAAACTTTACGGAAAGATGCATTAATCCATAAAGTTAGCTTTATCCATACAAAAATTTATAAGATACCAACCAAACAACGCTATTTTTGTCGATTAGCCAAAAGAATTGTTGGAGACCATCGAAAAAGCTAGATTTATTTGAAACGTACCAATAATATAATTATTAATAAGCTACTTAGATTAAAGGCTTGAATATATGACATTTTTTGTAACTGCATATTTCAGGGGTCAGCTTACATGCATTGACTAATCTCATGAGCAACCACAAACTCCCTAAAGTCATCTAATGTGGACATCCATGACCACAAGAGCTTTTACAGCACCACCTTGATTTAAACATGAGGTAGATTGAGATTTTTCACTACATCCCCTGAAGCTTAACCAGTGCACCACAACCTCTTGACGGGAAAAAACATATACAAGAACTGAAAAATGTTCGTAACCAACATGCTACGGAAGTCCATAGGGCCGTTAAGAAACAGCCGAACGGGCTTAATGAGGGTGGTTGCTTATTTTGTAACCTATATAGAGTTGTTTGAAAGTGGTTTAATGGTTCAAAATGTGGCTTATTCACTCAGCAGTAATAGGGAGATTAAAGCAAATAAACAAAATTTTTCCAATTTTTTTTTTTTTGATAAAGTTCATCTAGACTTCGTCTAGACTACATCCTTGGCAATATGGAACTGAAATTAAATTCGGCCGTTTAAGACTAAGCCTNTCCACAGGCCTTACCGCTACGCCCCAAGCCTTGTGAAAAATTCCATCGGTTGAAACCCTCTCAAATGAACCATATTTGTTTGCCTACTCTTTGTTCTAATTATTCACATATGAATATTCATATGTGAGTCTTTTCTTCTTGTTCACATAAATTTTCATTTTAAACACTTTTTTTGTTTTGTTTTGTTGGTAGATTAATTAGCAACTTAAAGCACTTTCCATCATGATCCTAATAACCACATTCACCTGTATCATATCATCATTAATCATTAATCATATGATGCTACAACAAAAACCAACAACATTTTTATGATCCCATAACAAGAAAGTTATCATCATCTAAATCCTCAACATGCTCAGCATTTACGATATAAATCACCGGTATACCGACCACCAAATTTGTCAAATAACTTAACACGATGATACGCCGATCATCTAATGCTCGTGTTTCACACGACTCTTGAGTATACCAGGAACCGATGGCTTGCCAGACGACATGAGTGGTGGTCGAAACATCGAAGATATGCTCGACCCTTCACCTCCGTCCGCCGAAACGTTGTTGTTCGCCACGTCATCACGTTTCGAGAGGTTCATCGCCTTGAGGACGTAGTTATCATCGTGTAGCTCAAATGGGGTACTGCAGATCCGTTCAAAAAGACATTAGAAAACACGAGCTTTGGCCCAGTGATATCAGGTTACCAGTAAATCCCAACCTCACCAAACCAGAAAAGTTCAGATCTCACCAAACGTGAACAGTGTGCGTGAGTTTTTTTGTATATAATTATATAAGATACTTGTACGAAAATTTAAGAAATGTCGAAATGTCGGAAAGTGCTCACCTGTTGAAGTCGAAATGAACGAGTTGCATATCTTCGGAAATTTCCACTTCTACAGTCGCATGAGGTCGGGTCTACAATCATCAAATTACGAGTCATGCATCATCAAAGTAAATGTAACTGCATGTTTGTTAGCAGCTTCATGAGCTTAATGAGACCCATAGCTTATTCTGTCAGTTATACATGACCGTTTGGTAGTGGCTTAACGGTATAGAAAGTGGCTTATTTAGTAAGCTTCAGAGGGGAGCTTTATGCAGAAAGCCAAGTTTTTCCCAATTAAAAAACATGTTTACTCCATCTATGAGAAAACTCTCCCTTAAAAAAACCTCCCGGATCTATACAGACATAATAATCCACACAGAACTTAATGGAAAACCAACCAAACAGCCCCTAAGTCGTATTTCATCAACTTCTAAGCCCATCCTCTTCTTTGTTATCATGGTATGTACCAAACCAAACGAACCCAGTAAATCCCACAAGGAGTAACGCCCAAAGACGATAAATTGTACTAAAAAGTGCATGTTAATTTGAGAATTGAGATGGATAGTTTAGTAATTTAACAATCTTGTCCATTTTCGTAATTCTTGTTCCACCTATTATAATGTAACAAGACAAAAAAAATGCATTTTTGCCCAACTCAGGTTATATCATGTTCTAGTCTGATGTCGCGCCAAACATGGACAACTGTTTGTACTGTTCTATCCGGCGTACCAAAAAAGAAATGTTGCATTTAGTTTTGGATAAATGAATTAACTTTTAGAGGATTTTGCAATTCTCAATCTTCTTTTTTTCTTCCCTATTGTATAAAAAAGCGCCAAAAAAGATACGATAAAAAACATTTCCGAAAATCCATACCTGCACTAGTATAAAAGGCAACGCCACTCCGCCGCTTGGAGCATTTCCGGAGCTGTACAACTGTTCATTCCGTTGTATCAGATTTTGAAGGCCTACATACTGTCCACAAGAAAGAAAAATTAAGCAACGAAAAGAAACATCATCGTTCATAAAACACATAAACTTTCAAACAGACCGATTAAATATAAAAATTAATAATAATAAATCTCACTTGATCCTGTAGTTCTTTCAAATACGCAGCTTTCTTCTCGATTCTACCCCTTATAGCAAGACGATCCCTCTGATCATATTGAACAAGAACTAATTAAAAGAAGTCGTTTTGGCAAGGATTCTTCATCGATTTAAAAAAACTAGAAATCTAAAGGAGACCTTTATTTCTTCGATATCGTTCAAGCTAGTTCGAGGAAGACCCTTCCACTGTATTTCTTTTTTGTCTTTAGATATGATATCCATAGCCATGAGAACGTTTAGCGCATCATATACCCTTCGACGAATGTTCTTTTCATCATACTGTTGCTGTCATAAATATCCAAACATATGTAAGTATAAATTTCTTCATATGAACATATAACTAATATGTATCATGTACTTCATTCGTCCCATAAAAGTTAAACGATTCCTTTTTTATTGCAATATTTTCTTTTTCAGGAAGTTTCCAAGTTAAAATGTAACATTTGCCCGTTTACCATTGTTCATAATTGAGCCCAATAAATCTCTTAACGGATATTTTTATATGTATGATATTTGGACAATTAAAGGCTCCAATTTTTGTTAACCTGGTCAGGAGTTTGACCGCCTTCGCCAGGATCTGCAAATTCAGCTACAAGTTCATCCGCAACCTGATAATGAGCTTCACTTTTCAGTTTATCGCAAAAATTATACGGTAAATATTTCAAAACTGATGAAATACCCAAAAAACCGATGCTTGTATTTGAAAAGGATGTATAAACTATGTTGCATTCACGAACAGTAGATGCGCTATAGTTTATTCTAGCATATTTTGTATAATACGTAAAGTAAAAAAGCAAGCATATAAGTATTCATCTTTCCCAATTACGAAAAAAACCTTTGTAGTTATGTGTTTACTAAAGTTTTGGATCAATAAACTCTACACAGGAGTTAACAAAAATAAGGTAAAAAAATCTTAAGTGAAATTTACAAATCGTAAAACATGATTAGGAGAATTAAACAAGATCTCCAATTAGCTAATAAGATTTAAATAATTTGCTTCATGAATCAAATCAAATCGAAAGTTAAGAAACATGTTGGCATATCTTCACAAACAGATGTCCTACCCTTTGGAGTAAATGACATGTCTGCATACATCCCACCCCCAAGACCCTACTGTCAAGTGGGATATACTGGTTTCGTTTGGTTGGTCCCATTTATATGTTGTGAGAAGAAATAAAGATGAGATTGTGGGTCTCATTCACTTGATACAAGAAGAAATTACAATGAAACTCACAAAATATTGAAACAAAAAAATGTATATAGAATTGGGTACTTGATAAGTTAGATGCAAGCTCTACGGTCTTGATTATCAAATGACAACAAGACATACACGTCGAGTATAAAGATTGAAAAATATAGAATACCCTTGATTACATACGGTTAAAAGTCGACAACTTGGTTAAACATATTGAAGAAACTAAAAGATCAAACAACCGAATCCAACTAACCTCATTATAAGTGGTTCTTCCCTTGCTTTCCACTTTCTCGCACACTATTCAGTATCAAAATAAAATCAAAAGAAAAGCATAAGAACTTCATATCTAAGATAAGCACTTCAAAAACACGAATTGGGTTCTCTTAGTTACGAGAAACAAGAAAAGGGTAAAAAAGACAAACCTTTCATGCTAAATTGACGGAGTCCTCTACCACCTTTATCCCCTCCGGTTGCACGTTGTCCACGTTTCTTCTTTTTATTACTGTTCAAAGCTACTCATCAATTGACTACTAATTACCAAATACCATCATCAAAAGCAAACTATATTTAACTCATCAATATATGACAAAGGAACGTGTGAGAAAAAAAAAAGTTAAGGTGAGAACTGTAAGAAGGCATCTGGACCCTTGATCACTTTTAATCACATCCCCACCCCCATGAATTGTGCTTCTCACGGGAACCGATCCAGTGCATCTCATTAGTGTTGATGTTCCTTTATAATTGATCCAACGGTGAAGATCCCTTCTTACGCTTCTCACCATATATCATGTATTCAGTGTCCTTTACTAGTAACTCTACGATTCTCACGACAACATTTAACTAACATATGTTAGAGCTCCTAACCTTACCAAAAAAGATCAAATAGTTACATTTTAATAAATATAAAATCACTCAAAGATTTAAGACTAATATAGATTTCGCCACAAAAGTGAACTATATGTCTATATCAAAATACGATCAAAAAATAGAGATTCGTTCACTAGAATCCTCCATTCAGAATCTTTTTACACAACTACATACCTAAAATTAACGAAGACACAAAGCCAATTAAGCCGCCTTTTTTTCTAGAACACGACGCTTTACATCAATCAATGCTTAGTCTCCTTTATTTTCCTATTTCTTCATCTAGTACATAAAAAGTTTCTTTCTCGACTTTCCCTTTTCGCCCCCACGTAAATCCATAGATCAACATGCTTGGTTCAGTAAAACTTCGAGGGAGCTTCATTATTCTTTCTAATAACCAAAAAACATTAAATTTGGATAGCCCAAAAAACATTAAATTTGGATAGCTCATTAACGTTCTTCAATTTATCTAAGAATCCACCAAAACTCCAAGAAATCAAACGAGAAATATGAGACTAAAATCTTAACATTTCTTTAAATAGAATCATGTACTCACACCACAAACTGTCACCCAAAAGGCCAACACTTGCTTTTGGTATCAACCCCATCAATTATGAAGCTTTTCAGCAAAATTAAACATTAGGGTCTCTCTGTTAGCCGCTTAATGAGCTTAGTGGGACTCCCAACTTATTCCGTGAGCTACACATGACTGTTTGGTATCGGCTTAATGACATAGAAAGTGGTTTATTCAGTATGCTCTTAGAGGGGAGTTTCATGCAAAAAGCCAAATATTTTCCACACATATCTTTAAAAACACATGTACGAAAATGCCCTTCCAAAGAAAAACCATACAGATTAATCTACACAGACAGCTTTATCAAACAAACAACCCCTTAGCATTGTCTATAACTTTTTGCCTCCCAAATGTTACCAACATTCATATTGATTTTGAAGCTCAAAAGGCATTAAACATCCCAAATTGGAAATGTAGCATCTCATGGTACAAAAAGAAATGGCACAATTTAAAACAAAATTAAATCAAGATTTTTCTCACCCAACTGCCCCTTGAGATCCAGCATTATCAGTGTGAATATCAAGATGATTCAACCTCAAAAACGTGCTCTCACTAACAGGGGTTCCCACAATGCCCAATTCACTCCGGGTCGAAGGAGACCCGACGCTTCCGCTTGTCGAAACGGATTGACCCGACCCGCAAGACCGGGTCGCCCCTCCTCCTCCCCCTGCCTTGGAAGCTGCAACCGACGATGGGTTTTTTCCCCCAAAATCATCTTGATTATTAGAACCCGCGGTCACCATCAAAACCCACCAAAATTCATCAACGATTTGCGAATTAGATCGATACCCAGATGAGATTTTGACCTAAAAATTATGGGTTTCGACCGAATTTTTTTTAGGGATTTAGTGATGGGAGGTGAAATCGGTTTTTTTAGGACATGAGCAGAGAAACCCAATTCCTGGCTAGCGATTTAGTGTTTTCTTGAAAAGAAGAAGGGAAAAAGGGATCAAAGGGTGGATGGTTTGGTAGTGGTTTGTGATCAGAAGAGTGTGTAGGTGAAGGGTTTGGGTGGAGGAGGTGGATGGTGGTGAGTCGGGAGGGAAAACCAAGCAAAGGGTTTCAGGTTTGTATTTGTTTTTGGACCGGAGTGGCCGGGTAAGCAATTCGGGTAAAACATAGGTCAAAATCAGGTTAATTCGCACATTAAAGATGTAGAAACCTGTATAGAGATTTGGATAGTGTGTCGAATGGAGGTGAGCAACGAGTCCCAAATTTTAATACTGAATCGGTACTGTATGGATCCTAGACCAATCCACGTATTTTGGTACAGTAAACCGGTCTCATGCTTTCCCTATAATCGGTATCGTAACTTTTCGGTACGGTACATTATTAGTCACATGCTCATCCATATATGTTTTTTGGTAATATTTTATAGTGATAGTAATGTTTGTTTTTGAAGATTGTAAATTATAGAATCGAGACTGATGGGGTACTAGTATCGGAATACCGTTACAGATATCGGTATCGTATACTTTTAATCAGTTCGGTATTCGGTATTAAGAAATTTTGGTGTGTACAAGTCCCATGCTTACCCCTGGTGTCAAAATCGTAACATTTTTATGTTGACGTGTGTGAAAAGGAAGATACCAGACTATCAGTGTTGTGGTGGAGTTGATATGGCTTGGGGGGTTCATAGCGCCTAAGTCGGGTCGAGTCCCTCCATGCGCAACCTGTGGACATTTACAAAGGGGCATGATTTACCCCTAGTCTTGTCGGAGATTAGTCGGATTATAGGCTTGGACGCCCTTCCAAAAAAATGATACTGGATAAGGGTGCATATAAGAGTGTATAAGGATGCAATTAATTTTGCCCTAGAATATTTGTTAAAAGGTTTTAATTTTATATATATGGATAAATGTTTTTAATTCTTTTTATTTGTGTTTCTTCTATTTTTACCAAACAAAATTACTACATATGTGTCTGTGTTGATCATGCTTTATCTAGGCTTGGGCTAAACGTATAATGTCATGTTAAACGTGAGATAAACGAGTTTTTATGTAGGGAAGTCACCAACCTAGCCTTTTTGGCAAAAAAGAATTAAGAAATTTACTATCTTATTGGAATATCGAGATTATAACTGAAATAGTAAAGGAAAGCGAAAGACCTAAAAACAAAGCCAAATAGACACATAGCCTTGCTAGGACAAACCCACTTAACTACGTGAGTGAAAGAACCTCTTGGTAGAGTCTAATTCCTGGACAGTCCTTGGTTCTCAAGCATTGTTGAGAGACCAGGCGGCAATTAAAAGAGTTGTTTGAAAGTTTGACGAAGAAGAGAAAAAAGCCTAAATATTCTATCTCTTTTAGCAAACACCATAGCCTCGATGGTAAGCCACATATAGTAAAAGCTTTTTGGACGCCGAAGGTCTTAAAAACCATAGCCATTGGTGCCTAACAAATTATAATCTATAAATTTTGCTTTTTGATTGAGATTTGGCCCATGATCTAATTAAAAACAATGGAAAATATTACTCAAAAAATTTCCAACCTAGTGTTTGCCTTTCTCGACTATTTCTTGATATTCTTTAATAACGGGTATTTTTTGAATATTTGTGTAAAAAATTTTATTATTTTATATCATCGTATGTCACATACCAAGCACGCCCTTCATGACATTACATGGTGCATAATGTTATTTTGAGTAAAAAAATGTGTCAATTAAATATTTATATTCAAAACAAGAAACATAAAATTAGGATAATCTAGTTTATAGGAATTTATATGGTCAAAATTGTCAAAAATAACAAGAAACATAAAATTACAATCATTTTTTTTAACGGCACACCCTAACCTGCTCCTAAAATCTACTTATAAATCTGCACCACTGTCTACGACGGGATTCAAGCCTACAACCACAAAGTAGAAAGGACACCTCCTTATAAACATTTCAAATGCCACTAGGCTACAAGCCCGTTATAATTACGATCATATAGCTTTTTATGTAATTAATTAATACTTTGTATGATGATACTAAGGTGCCAAAACAAACCAAATGAGTATAAAATATGAAACTATTTCCCATAACTAGATTTAAAATAATATAATGTTGGTTTAATAAATTGAATATACAATTAATACATCAAAACCAAATATAATAATAAGTGTAAGTTAAATATAAAACAATAGATAACGTTCATTAGAACACTTAATCTCTATTAGCCGCCGGTCGAGGGCTTCTATTAAGCCGATAGGTCAAATAATTTGACCACAACACTGTTGATTAAGACATGTATTTCGTTTTTCGTACTCGTCGTGAGCTTAATTACTCCATTTACGGTTAATATTATGAACTTGTTATCGTTGAATTGTTGGTTTACATGACCGAACAAGCATTGGGGTTTTCGTCACTGAACATCCCTGTATCCGGAGCACGAGAGTAGTCATTGACGTACATCGGAGGAGGCGGCGTAGGTCCGTTTGGGTACTGCGTGGCATATCCGTAGTTAGCATAACCATTGTTAACGTAACCATGGTTAGAAGAAACTGGAACCCCATAATCCTGATTATAATAATTATGGTTATATGTCGGCATCATGTATGTGTATGGATTTTGCCCGTTATATTCAAACTTGTTGACCACCTCTATACTCCTACTTCCACCGTCACCACCAACCGCTTTCTTATCGCCATTGCCCCCACTTGCTTTCTCTTTCTTCTCACCTCCGTCGCTTTTCTCTTTCTTGTCGTCTTTCTTCTCTTCATTTTTGGGAGGGACAATATCGACACTTCTTTTCAACTTGTCTTGCAAGTATGGCGTTAATTCTTTCACGTTCATTGTCCCTTTCACAGTGACCAAATCCTTCCCCACTTCGGGTATTACCGATTCTACCCCTGTTCACAAAAACAATGATTATTCAAAATTTAGTAACGTCGTATTTCCACTTAACATAATATCATATATATTAAAAGCACAGTCTTTTTACTTCGTTCAGTAATAAAAGTTCGAATTCAAAATCACCAAAAAGAGGTTTTGGGATCAAGAAAAAGTTGCATACATTCTACGGTCAAGTGTTTACCAAATTTATTAGGAGCATCTCCAACGGTTCCAAATATAAAGCATTTTCCAAAAATGATTACAATGAAACACAAATAATATTTTACCGATAAGAATTTTTGAAATGAAATGATTAAGATACAAAAATAATATTTTACTAAATATATGTAATATTTTAATAAAATAAACATCAGTGTTATCTCTAAAATGCAAAACCTACTGGAATTAAATGTAAGTTTTTACGGAGATTTTATACTTTGATTCTTCATTAATAAATAGAGAGAGAGAGGTTCATACAAGAAGCATGTCAATTTAAGATAAAGCGAGGATCAATCTCAGCCACACATCTTGGGTTACGGTGGACGTGATCACGGTGGATTGACGCGATTCATGAGATGGTAGAGATTATTAAAGGGGGACCCATGGTCACCTTTATTGACCGGATAAGTGGTTGAGATTGTTTTTCTCACGTTCTCTTAAAAAGTTATGTTCTGTGTGTATATA
>LUCG01303922.1:0-11553 GCA_001633085.1 Carthamus tinctorius
GGGGCGGGGGGCGTTTGGTTCGCATAATGGAATTTTGATAGAATTGGAATCAATCGAAGGAATTTGACTTTGAATGAATTAGAATGGAATTTGACCATGCGTTTGGTTGGCAGGAATTCAATTCCTTCACTTAATCCAAGGAATGATGAATTCCTAAAATTGTGGAACTTGATGGAATTCAAAGGATTCCTCAAACTCATTCCGTGAACCAAACATCACTAAGGAATTTGGTCAATGAAATTTGTCATTCCAATTCCATCAAATTCCCTTCAATTCCACTAACCAAACAGCCCCTAAGGTTTGGACCTTAAAGCATGCAATGTAAGCACATCACACAGATGGCAATTGGACTTCAGATGGTATTAAAGAAGGTGATGTAAGAAAGCAAAAACATTAAGTCCTTTCAAAAAAAAGTCATGCTACCTTCACTGATTCAACTGCCCCAAGCTTTGCACATTCCTCTTGAACGTCTGCAGCTAATTCAACATGCAGATTCTCATCAGCCTGCATCATTGGGACATTATAAGTTACTGTCATAATAGCTTCAAAAGGTTGGGCAATACAGCAACCTGGTCATAATGATAACCCAAATACCTTAAACCTAAGGACACCTGAAACATGTCTGAAATAAAGGGTTTAACGTGTTACAAAAAGTAAAGAAGCATTTCGTATTTTCACTAAACATTACCCTCATTTCTGCTGGAGAGAACATATATCGAAGAACAACAGTAGCTGGAATCAATAATTTCGAATCATCGCGGCCACCTAAATCATTTAAAAATTTTGTTATATTGTTAGTGTATGAAATAATGAAACCTTTTGTCCAATTAAACAAGAGTAAATTACTATTATAGTCCATGTGGTTCATTATAAATTTCTATTTTCGTCCCTGTGGTTTGGAAATTGCCATTTTCGTCCCTATGGTTTGCACGTTATTGCTATTTTCGTCCCTGGACTAACTCCTATATTTAAGTACAAGGGACCAAAATAGTAAAGAATGGTCAACCATAAGGACCTAAACAACAATAAATTGTAAATCATAAGGACAAAATAGCAATTAATTACAAACTATGGGAACGAAAACCATATTCTAAACCACAAGGACAAAAATTGCAATTTTAACAAACCACAGACACTAAAACCATAATTTACTCATAAAACAATTATGATAGTAGCACATTAGCACACTGCATGGTAGCAAATATGTTTCTCCATTTCCACACATGTATATATGCACAAATATGTAGCAGCAAAGAACTGTGTTGAAGTAACCTTACTTCTATCAGCAACTATCTCTAAATTGTCAATACTAAAACCTGAAAATATCTCCTTAAAGAGATAGATAGCAGACATGACCAAACAAGCTAATACCATACCCAATGAACACACTACTTCTTGCACTAAACGTTTTTTACACCAAACCCTCTCCAATGAATGCACTATTTTAGCGTTATGAATAATAAAACACCAAATTTGCTGTAACACTTTGTTAAAGTTTTCTGATTTACAAAGGTCCTCCTATTTAAAGATTTATGTATTTTCATTTTATCTCTTTGTCTAATAACATGTTAATAAATTAAAATTTGTATTAGCTTTCATGTTTTGATAACTAAAATTCTAATATATGCAACTGATTTTAATAAAAGTACTAATTTTTAATAATTTACAGCACAATAACATATCTTACATTTTTACTACATGAATTTTGTTTTGCGTAACTTATTTTGGAATTTTTGTTTTTGAATAGTATTTTGGAATTAATCAAAAACTATAATCTGGTTCAAATAATATAATAACAAAGTTAATGTGAAGATATAAAATGCATGGCTACGATTTGAAGACTTCATAAACTAAAACAGTAGCCAGAATCTTATAATTATTAAAGCTGTAAAGCAGCAACTAAAGGCATTTATCTTCAAACTTCATAATGACTAGCAAAAACTAACTTTTAGTGGAACCCAAGCTTCCTAGCTGCACCTAGTGTTTCAGACATTGCCGAATTTTCACAGTGGATAGGAAACCCTATAATATGTTCACATTACTATCAGAAGCAATAAAAGACAAACAACAAAAACAACAATGATTCCTACAATGAACCAAGATTCTCATAAACTTTTTTGCTCTAAACTACTTCATATTCACGCATCTTAAGCCTGCCTCCAAGAAAGCTGGAGTGACTCGCCCACTCCTACCATCACTACATCCACTACTAGTGTATTTATCTAAGAAGATGCACAAAAGTTCAGATAAACCCCTCCTGAAGGAAAAAGTACATGAAGCTGTGAGACAGTGGGTATAATATGTTGAGTTTAAGCCTACAGCCTTACAGTTTGGACATGCAACTTGAAGATGTGGCATAAAATGCTATAGCAGATGGACAAAAAATAAACGACCAAGAGAAACAAAACAGAATGAGATTTGGTCGAAGAAGAAGCAACCTATGGATACATGACCTATCATCATTTAAGCACCAAAATATGCCAGATACGCTGGGATATAGAGTCTTCAACTCAAAAGACCAATTGATAAAAATAAAATAAAATAAAAGGTCACATTTAAAAAAAATGTTTAAATGGTGAGAGAAAATTGCACCGTCTAAATTTTAAGTGAAAGGCAACCTGGGAAAATATTAAATATGACAAATTGACAATTGATAGTTAGCAAAGCATTCGAAAAAAGACCTACCCCAACCAAGCATCTTGTGTTCGACCTTCTGAAGCTTCTTCTTTTTTCTCTTGTCCACTTGTTTTGCTATAAATTTTTCCCCTGCAAGAAACAACTCAGATCAATAACAAATTAATACCCTTTAATTACTAAAATAAATTCCCCAGCCATATAAGAATACAAGTCTCCTTCACGGTAGGCCCGATAGACAAGAATGGCCTGTCCAGAAGCGTGAGTGGATGTAACCTCAAAGAGCAACTATATATCTTACCTTTCTGCTCAAATTTAGCCGGTGTAACCGACATAGGAATCTTGTCACCAGGTCGTAAAGGAGACCCATCAAGAATTTGAAGAGCCAGAGCAACTGAAGGTTCCTGGGCAAGAATTAAAAGACAATGAGTTTTATTCAACATCCTCATTTCACATATCAATGTGATATTACCGTGAAAATTTATAACAGAAGGTATTGCTTTTAAGACAAAAAAAAAATACCTTCATGTATGAAACAAGAGCATCACCCTTTTTCCTTCCGGTTTCTTTGTCAACATAGATCTTGACACGAGGTTTCTTTGTTTCAGGATCCTATATGTCCAGAGTAGATAATTGACATTATACCATAATAAATATCATTTATCGTTATAAAAGAAGAAGATAAGAAAACAAATCTACCGGAGAACAAGCGAAAATTGTGAAATAAAAGAAGCCATAAGTTAAAGAAAACCATTAATATTGCAAGTAACATGATTATGATTACCAATTTCTAAACAATTCATAACATTTTGAAGTAAAGATATCTACAGAAAATAGTAAAATACAAAATAAAATAGCAAATGGAGATTACGAAGGTAAAAGTTCCAAACCTCCTTTATAATCCCACACTTGGAGAACACTTCCACAACCTGAACCAGATTACCATAAGATCGTCATTGCCAAAGAAGAATAAAACACCATTCTTTACACATATATGTTGTGAAAAATGAGAACTTCATCACCTGTGAAGAGAAGATAAAAAGAATAGGTGACCCCCAGGGTTAAGTTACTACCGCATATGCCCAATAAGAAGGTTACAGTACAATTAAAACCTTGTAACTACCTTTCTTTGTCTTCACCACAGCCATGTATTAATATAAATAGCACACTCATGACTCATACACATAGATAAGAACAAGGAAAGATAGCAAGTCCAACAACTGGGGAATCCGGGCATGCAATAGCAGATAATTTCTCTATGTGTGATTGGACATATGTAAGAATTGGAAGAGTTTATTAATGCAACTTACCTCATCAAAGGTAACATCATCTGGTAACCCCGTAACATATACATGTGTATTAACTTTCAACTCAAACCAGCTGTCAGGAGGTTGGTTGGGTTCCTGAAATACATCGAAGAGAAGGCTTTTTAAAGACAAAAATTTATAGAACCTAGCTTGAAGCATTTTGATAAATATTTTCAGTAGCAAAAAATACCAAATGCTACTATCAGTCTCCTATTACTATTAGTATTAGAAATACATGAGAACAGAAATAGCACATCACTGAGTACAAAAATGAACTGCCCGAAAAGAAAGAGCATTACACTGGTGAAAGAAGACCCATCAGACAGCAAACAGTCACTATACCGAACTAACCTTTTTCTCAACAGGTTGCTCAGGCAACTTCCTCTTCCCATTTGCTTCTACTGCTTCATTTGCATTATCTGTAGCTTTTTCTACAAGGGGATCAACGTTCACTTTTATAGAGGTGTCAGCATCTTCTTTAACAGGGAGACCATCAGCCTCAATTGTAGGAAAAAGTTCTTCTTCTTGCTCAAATGTCATCTTCTCAACATCGTATGGCTCAGTTCCAGCAATTATATCCTATCATATGTCACACATTGGGTAGATATACAAAAAATTATTCAATGTCCCAAATTTGATATTTGATATACAAGAAACCCTACTTGATCATCATTTTACAATGCTGGAAGAAAGTAAGCGGGCCAAAAAGTATTTGGTAGTTATCAAATAGAAGTAGCAAAAAGTATACGGTATAACTTCCCCATCCAATATCAACTTTCCTCTTTATTATTATATAGATGATGAAAGAGTACACATCAGTTTATCATTTTGTGTTGGGAAAGGGAAATTTCACATGAGATGAAGAAATCCCTAATGAGGACAGATTGTGGCCTGGTGCCCAAAATAAAATAAAAAACAACGGGATTTGCAGTTGTCTTGACTGTCTTTCCAACTAGTACCAAGGTGCGCTAACATAAAGCTAAGGTGTGGCGACTTCTTACTGCCACTCTGTTTCCTCTTCTATGAACGAGATACTTCAGTAGAATCTTGTAATGCCCTGTTTTGATTAAAAAAATCACCTCCTGTATTCTTCACCTATTTAACACATTTTTCTTTATTTTCCACATAGACAGCTTGCTAAATTTGACTTCTAAGTTCTATCCATTAGGAAAGACAATCATAAGCCATGATTGACATTGGAGAAAGTAGTCAAGGAGATTTGAACAACAAGAAATGCCAAAGCCAAAAGGGTCGAATTTAAATAGAATTGTTCAAACAATGCCGTATATAATCCTAAAACCTAATAGGATCCCATCTAGTTTTAGAATATAACATTTAAAAGTATTAGGAGAAGTGAAATGTCAGAAACTATAAAACATTTACAAATATTAGCAAACAAACTGAACAAAAAAACACTAAAGAATAGATAAACAAATTGGCCCCTTAATTCGTATGAACCATCTGCCAAAACTGTATTGTTCTATATTTGCTTCTTTTGACCTACATATGTCACCATGTAAATTAAATCTTGTTGTCAACTAACCTGAGGAACCCAAGCTCTAAGCTTCCTGTCCCACTTGTATACGGTCCCATCATCGTCGGTGAACTCCTCCTGGCCATCTGGAGGGGATGAAGGCCTATCATCATCATCAGCAACTTCATGGTTTACAGCCCCAGCTTCTACCTCTGCCTCTGCACTTCTCACCTCGTTTTGCCACCTTTCAAACTCATCATCGTTGACTGTTGATGAGGGCACTGCATAATTTACCCCAAAATGAGATCCACCATCAGACAGGCAAAGGGAAGTCAACAAACCTCGGTATAGACCAGGTACCCTGTTCAGAGTTGTCAGTGATCAACCCAGGAACAGACGACAATGGCTGCCCCTCGGTCCGTCCTTCAGCCCATACAAGTGTGCTCTCTGTAATATATCCACTAGAAAAATGCTCTGTAAACATGAAGAAAAAAACATTACATATATGATCCAATAGCTTCTATGAACATCTGAATATGATATATCATGCCTACCAGTAGAGCTGAATTGAGAAGAAACAAGATGGCATCTGAATATTGGTTGGACACATGTCAACTGATTTAAGTGGCTGTTTGTTTACCTCTTACGGTTCCATTAAGAGGCAGCCTCGGAATCACTAACAGGTAAATCTTGTTTGGCAAAAAAAAAAGGTCTACCTCTTAACGGTTCTAAAATCCTCTGAATGGTTTTGTATCTTGGGCCTCTCTTAACCATTCAGCGTCATGATTTCATCCTCAACGATTACCAAACAACCATATTTCATGTTGCACTACATCGTAAGAGCCTCTTAATCATTCTAACCACTTAATCATCCAGAACCATGGTGCCATTCGGCAACTAACAAACAATCCCTAAGACAGAAATTGCATTCGAATGTGATTGAAGCCCAACAAACAGACCTCCCCCCCTCCCCTCCCCTATTCGTTTTAAGTGTAGATAGATTTCCACTTTAACTGTGAAAGAGTAATTCCTATAGGCTATAGTACATTTCATATGATCTATTTTGTTTTGAAGATACTGAGCAAATAATCTTAAAGACGCTGATAAAGCTCTTGCCTCTAATGTCACAACAACAAAGTAAATACCAAATCCACAATCATCAACTATCAATTATCAGTATTAACTCTACATGAACTCCACACTAACCTCTCAATTCAGAAGCAGCATACGGCCCCACGTGCTGCTGATCTTCAGATAGTATGTACCAACCAACTTCAGTGCTCATATCAGAACTCCTAGTAATCAATCACCTGGAAAACACAAACACTTCGAACAATCGATGCAATAACAAGAACAAAATCAAAAGGATGGATAACAGCTAACGAAGTGCAAGTATCGAGATAACAAAATCGTGCACACCTACAACAAACCTAACAGATTGGTTTGTATATTTTCTCCGATTTTTAATACATCACTCCACGGAATGATATCGTTTGAATCGTTTGAATGCAATTAGGGCTATTGCGATCAATTAGATACAATGAGAAGAATTCGTGAAGAAAATTAGGGTTTTTTCGCCGGAAAATGTCGACCGACGGCGTACCTTGTTAATCGACGGCCAAAGTTCTCGAAGCTTCTCGTCGGTCCGATTCCGCTTTTTTGTTGTTGTATGTGAATGAAATCGTTGTGCACATTGGCCCTAATTAGAACCCCTTTCTAAAAAATATATATATGAATTAAATTAAATTTTGAATGTGTTAATTTTATTAATTGGTGGTGTTAATACTTGGGCTTGTGTTAAGCTAGTTGTTGATTGATAAGTTTGTTAGTAGCTGATAAGCTAGCATATGAATAGATTATGTTTGACAAAAACTAGCTTATGAGTATGTAAAATGACCAAAAATAGTATCTTTGAATTTAATAATTAATATTAATAAGAGTATAATTGGAAAAAGTTACAATAAGTTTCTCAAAAGCTACTCAAAGTAGCGTTTCAAAAAACTAGTTTCTGGTACATGTTTGGATGGACTAGCTTATAAGCTAGCTTATTTTTGCCAAATACAGCCTTGATCAAATTTTGAATGTTTATTTACACGTTATTTGGTTGTGTTTTTTTTTTTGTTTTAGGTGTATTTTCTGTTTATATGTGTTACATAATCTTTATTGGTTTATTTTAGTTTGTATATGTTGAAGATGATTTTATGATTATGTGCGTCATTTTGGGGTTAAGTTCTGGATTGTATGATATGGTCATTGTGTCGCCACTGTCAAGCTTGGACCGAGCCGTGCAACCGTACAGGACATCAAAGCCCAATGGGCATCAAGTTTTCATTTATTACAGATTTTAACTCTGTGAACTCATAATTGGACAGTTGGGCTTTAACTATAAAAACCGTGATGGATATTTATAGCGCACCCGATATTTTGAAAACCAAAGTCGATTTCTACTGTTCTTTAAAGCCCGACAGTTCTAATTTACAGGTCATGGTGTTCCATTTTCATCCGATTAACGGCCATGAAGCTAGATTCAAGAATCGGATATGAAAAACTCAAACGACTGAAAAAAGTTTTTCAAAACTACTGTTTGAGATGGGTAGACGATAAACCATCTATCTGACTTGTATATCGAGTTGTGTGGCTCTTAAATTGTTCCATGTGTCTCTTATGGTTCAAGCGCATTGTAAATATTACGAAAGTATGATGACAATTGCAAAGGGGACCGTAAGTTGTTTTTGTCGATTTAGAGAATGATTGAACCTTTGAGAATCGTGCTCTTTGTGACCAACATTGGATTTTGAGAACGAAGCCATTTTAAGGATAGATTGAGGTTTGTAACACCCGTAATTTCAATGTAATTTATAAAATAAATTAAGAGAAACGTTTGAGAAACAGTTCAAAAACATGGTTGACGAACAAGATGGAAAACGATCGAGCAACGGTCGGGATAAGCAATAAAAAAAGCCCTTGGTACGGACTTGACTAAATTGTCGGGCTACAATGCCAAGTGGCACGATAGCCTATCAATATCTTCAAGATAGAAGATACCACGCTATTGCATTGGCTACAGTGTTGGCGACGTTGCCATATGGCACCGTCGCGGGTCACAATGTCCGGGTTGTCAAAGTTCTCAAGGCTGCATAAAAGTCTGATTTCCGTGATTTTTCTTCACTTCATCGTATCTTCTTCACCACAACTCTGATTAAGACGATTCATATTACCATGGTTTCGATTTTCGTAAGTCTTCATTTGTATATCAATGAAGATTAAAGTTCTTGCCATTTATGTGGCTCCTAGTGGTTAAATGCAAGTTTTATATTTCCATTATCCATAGGTTTTATACCTTTTTTGCATTTCTAGCTATCATTTCTGATTGGGTGGTACTTTTGTTGACATTCGGAGTTGGTGAAGTGTTTTTGCATGTTTTGCCTCATAGATCTGGAATTATAACTTGAGGATCTAAAGACATGCTAAGGATTTGGGTTTGGAACCTATATTTAGCCTAAATCTAACAAGATATTTTGAAAGTATTTATATGTTTACTTGATGATTATCAAATGTGTTGATTATTTAACAAAATTTCATATTCGGTAAATTTGGGCTGATAAATTTTGTAAAATCACTAGCAATGGGTTTTTGGATATCTTGATGATTTTTTAAGGCTATTTGATGTTAATGTATCTTAGGACATCTGGTTTTATAAATGATTTGAGTAATGCATATTGTTGTCATAGGACTCCAAAGTATAAATGTTAAGATTTTATTTGAAGAATAAGTTGTCCCAATCAAGGTTGAGTTTTCAAATTAATCATGCATTTCAAGCGTGTGATTGCATAAACATAGATTAAATGCGTTTTTTTTTTTTACTTATTTAGTAGTCAAGTTGAGTTGTTGGGATTTTTTCCCTTGTTTAATCTTCTTTATGTTAACCTTTCAAAGTTATATGCAATTATGGCAATTGATATTTGTTGATTACATATTTTGAGTACATTGATCATTCAATTTGAGTCATGTAGTGTTTTAGTTCAGGTCTCTTGGTAAGTAAGATGTAGACACGTGTTTACCGGTTACTGTCCCAATAGCAGCAAGGTGTAATTTCAATATGCCTTTTATGTTTAACTCGGATTTGGGTGTCACAGTATAAATCGATTTTGTGAACCATATAGCGAGGGTGGTTGAGCTCGAAAGCCTGTGTGATTATGGTCAAAGTGTTTGTTTTACCGTCATGTCACATGACTTACTTTTGCATTCCATCAACCAAATATGTAATCGGGTTTCCCCCGTCACCGAAAGGTGTTATTTCATATGTCATGTTCAGGTTCTTTCGGTGATACTTTAAGCATGCATTGTTATACATGATTTATGGTTTTGAGTATTAAACTTTATTATATTTTGATGTTTTTGGAGTTGGAGTTTGATGCATGTTTTTCGGGATTTTGGTATTATTCTTTATTCACGTTTTGGATGAGCGATGGGACTTGTTCTCAAGGTAAAGTAGTGTTTTTGGTTAATGATATACGTTAACGACAATGGGTTTTGGAAATCATGATTTGTATAACATCATTTCAATTTATCGTTTTATATAACTGTTGTAAAACTCTTGAACCTACCATGCGTAAGCTTAACCCTTTTATTTGTCGGCATGTGCATAAAGTCCTTGTTGGGATATGATATTAGTGACACTGTGACGAGGTAAGTGCTAGTAGAAGACAATTGAATGACATAACTTCGTTGATGTCTTCCGCAACTTGGAGATAATGGCATGTTTTGCGTATTAGTAACACCCGTCCTAGAATTAGTCTTGATGTAAGACATGGTTTATATATTTTTGATGTTGAATCTGTATTTTAAATGATGAAGTAATTCATGTGTTGACGTATGAAAAATGATTTATTTCTTATTCGATGTAGTTTTAAGAAAATTTTAAATTAGTCGTTCTTTCTTAATTTGAGAATTTTACATATGCGTTATCGCTTTATTCCACCTTAGTTTGTTTGATTCTCATGTCTTTTTATGAACATTTAAAAACACCCATCATGGCTCAAGCATCAAGTAACATACTAATGTGATTATAATCAACAATGATAAAAAAAAAATACCAACCAATCAATGCAATTCACCTAACATGCCCAAATTACTTATAGACCAATGGTGACAAATGTGCATAAGAATTTGTTGTATATAAACATTATATGCTCAATATATCTTCAACTGGTTTTTCAAGATGAATATTTTAGACAAATTGCATAAGATATTTTAAAAAAGGGCTAGACGTATATCAGATGAGCGATGCCCATGGCTTGGACCCAATACCTCATACATATGGATTACACTCATACCTTTACCGTCGAGACAGATCAACGGGGACATGCATAACATTTTTGTAATATAAAACATGTTGTAATCTCCAACGCAAAGAACTTTAAATTTAATCTTGATTATGATATTTATTTTAGATCAAATTTTAGAAAAATATTTTAAATTAATGACCGAAGATTGTTTATGAAGAAATGAAATTACTGATCAATAATGACTTTTAGGTAGTGTTTGGTAGCATACATGATTGGACAAGACAAAACTGGATAGGACTTAATGGTACAAGATAGTAGGAGAAGACTGGAATTGACGGGACATAACTGGATAGAACAAGTGTATGTTTGGTGTTTGGTACGCCTATGACTGAACATAACAGAACTAGACAAGTTTTCCCCCAAAATTATTTGATGATTTTATATATCACATAATAGTTATAATTGACATAAACAGAGTAAATAATATAGTTTATAAACATTTTTACACAATTTTCATAAACATAAATACATGTATAATAAAACCAAAATTGAATGAAATTTTGATGTGACCGATGGTGGTGGTTGTTATAGGAGATGGATGAGGTGAACGATGGCTGTATAGTATGTTGTGGAAGAGGTTGTTGTGATAGAGGTGGTGGAGGTGGCCAACGCCAATGGTGGTGGCAGAGGTGGCGATGGATGGGTGTGGTTGGTGATAGACGATGGTTGCATATGTGGTGAATTGGTGATGAATTGTGGTGGTCGGTAGTCGATGGAGTTGTAGAAGTGGTGGAAGAGGTTGTTGCAGTGGTAGAGGAAGTGGAGGTGGCTGACGGTGTCTATCGGTGGC
>LUCG01303970.1:0-18357 GCA_001633085.1 Carthamus tinctorius
CTATCAGCTAGCTTATCAGCTACCAGCTAGCTTATAAGCTAGTCCATCCAAACATAGCCATAGGCTACCAATAACTTCCACTATGGTTTTTAGTTGGACTCGAAGTTATTGGGCTAGCCTTTAGCTTTGGGTTTTGGGTAGTTACAAGTAGCGTTTTAATAAGCTAGTTTATAATACATGTTTGGATGAACCAGCTTATCAGCTAGTTTATTTTTGCCAAACACAGCCTTAGTTTCTCTGCTTGATGTTTTTCTATATGTGAAAAATATGCTCCCATGTTGATGTTGGTTTCTTGAAATCATGGTTTAGTATTTATCAAAATAAATAAATTATCCCTCTATCTCTTTCCCTCTCGCTTGTTTCCATCTTATGTCTTCTCTATTTCTAGCAAGGTCTTGAGATATCCACAAGAGACTTATTTTAAGAAGATTGTTTGTTAAATGTTTTTATTTTGCAATTGTTGAACATTGGAGCATGTTTATGGTATATAAGCTTGGAACTCAAGTTTTCCTTCATAAATCAACAATATTGTTTTGGTGTTCTCATCTTCATATCTCAACTATAGTTGCTCAATTAGAAAAAACTCTTATACATGTTTTTTAACTTAAAAAACTACTACAACAGTTAAAAAGAATTGTTTCTCGTTATTTATTACGTACCAGCAAAATGGTCATCTAAAAGTGATGTAATTCGGATGGCGGAAAATCCCTAAAACAACGAATCCCTCATAAAGCCTTCATATCCATTTGGAATGGTGCATAGCACTAGTGTAAACCTGAATTTGATAATGTTAAGGTCATTGTAGATGTTGCCAAGTCTTCCCATAACACAATAGATTTGCTTACTGCTGTGTGGTTGGGAACCATGCATGGTGGATATTTTGTTCGAATGAGACGGGTAAATTAGTAGGGAGGAATGGAAGTTGGGATAGCGGAGGCGATATCATAGCAGTCAATGAAGCTTTGAGTTGACTAGAACAAAATTACTGCAACAACTTGATAATGGACACTGATTGTCTTATTGTGATCTAAACGTTGCAAAGTGGTTTTTTAGTTTTTTGGTTGATTTCTGTAGACTTTTTCGATTCTTTTGGTCCATTTCATTCTTATAAACCAAACGGACCCTTAGTTCTTTTGGATTCTTTTTCAAAAATAACCTGCCAATGAGTTTTTTTTAATGTTATTTTCTAGGATCGTTGAAATTAGTACAACCAAAACAATAGTAGCAACACACACTTTTAGTTTTGATTTTAATCGATCACAATTGTTGTTTGCTGACCCAAATGAACTCCAAAGTTAAATTTCTATTGTAATTGGTTCCGATCTGATCTTTAAAATAAAATGATATGGTTTATAAGAACAGTTAATTATAGATAAGAATCCATTAAAACTGCATGTAGTTTATCATGTAATACAACAAATGTAGAGTTGAGAATGGAATTTTTATAACATTCCTCATTAAAAAAAATCTAAAATTTGTTTAGTATATGATGTATTAGTAAGGCATGTATGTCTATCATATATTTGAATATATCTATTAGTTTTTTATAAAGTTCAAATTCATTATTTAAATATTTAGATGTACACAGTAGTAAATAGTAAATAGTAAATTTGCGTTTTAATATATTATGAATTAATAAGGGTTTTTTAAAAGTTTAAACAAAACAAAATGTATTAATCAATTTTAATGTGTCTCAATTGACAGTTTTTTATATATTTATAGAACATGATTTGATTCTGCAAGTGTTTCAATACGAATGAAGAAGTTTCGAACAAAAAAGGTTATCTTCGTTTCCATGTATAATGTATTTGTATGTTTTGTCATTATGTATCATCCTAAGGGTAAAAAATATAATTTTTTTTGTATTTCAAGTATAAATTTTCTAATGTTGTATGAAAATTTAAGTTGAGTAGATATATCATAAATTATGGTGGGGTTTTGATCATAAAATTCATGTGACCCCACATGAAATTTTTATGATTGGAAGACGATCCACATTACTTCCATGAAACACATTTCCAACTTTCAAGGGGTTTCTTGGTCAAAAGTAGCAACAAAAATTTGAAATTAAATGACATGTTACATGTAAATAAAGAGGAGGAAAATCAAACAAGAAGCTGATTAATTTGTAAGAAAATAACAATTCAATAGTCATATATGATTAAGCATGTACATCACTTCTAGTCATATATGATCATGATTCATAAAACTTCTTGATTTCTCACAATTTGATCACCTTTTTATTTGAACCTGACCCTTATCCATACTATATTAGGCTGAGCGTAGCGGCGTATGGGGTTCGGCGGACTGGCGGGCTGAAGCGGGTACGACTACGGGGCGAGCGGGTTGGAAGCACAGCGGTGTCACCACACCGCTATAAACCGCTCCTTTGTTGTGTGTGTGGTGTGTAAGTATGTGAGAGGGTTGGGAGGATTCGGGTACTAATTAGAGAAGGTTCCATAGGGCTTGTTATGAGTTTATGAAAAAGCTGATGTGGCAGTGAAGTTGGGAGGGTTTGGGTATGCATAGCCTTATAAAACATTTGAATACAACTCTTAAAAACAAATAAGTATGCATAAAAAAATTGTTTACTGATCCCTATTATTTAAAATTTAATATTTCAAACAAATATTGAACGATTACAGCTTTTTAAAGCTATATGTTTAACTTATAACCAAGTGATGTACATAATCATATACAAGATAAATATCTCATTTTGTATATAAAGTATCAAATCAAATTCTAACATAATGCTTAATTATCATCATTATTAGACCTAAATTAAATTAATCAAATTTGTAAAAAGAACATTATTATTTTTTCAAAACCACACAACGCCGTACCATAAAATCGACAAAGACGATAAATAAAACGAAACATTTAAATTGATTTGTACGAGCAGGCTTTTAGTATCTATATAATCTTTTTTATGTATAAGTTTGCATCAAAATAAATTAGAGTTTTGTCTTATATATAAAAATACGATAGTTAATAAGACTCCAAAAATACTCTGTTTATGTAAAATGTATGTAAGAAATAGAATAAATTAATATTTGGGGATTATTATTAAAATTATGTAATATTGAAGGTCAAAATTTAAAATTGATAATGTTTTAAAAGGACATGTAATTAAAATTATAATAATAAACTCAACGAGCTGGTTTGCCCGAGAGGTTAAGGGGGAAGACTTAAGATCTTCTGCACATAAGTGCGCATGGGTTCGAACCCCATAGCCAGCAAATTTTTTAATAGTTATTTTTAATTTTTCAAAAAGCCCCTTGTAGTTTTTGTTTTCCCAAAATTGACCATTGTATTTGTTAAAATTTATTCACTCAGGTCGCCTAATTTATTTTTGTTTTCGTTTTCTTATAGGCACAACGTTGATGTCAAAAAAGAAAAGACCATCCTACCCTTTTACAACCTTGCAATTTTTTTATATATATTTTTAGTTTTTCAAAAGGCCCCCTGTAGTTTTTGTTTTCCCAAAATTGACCATTGTATTTGTTAAAATTCAATCACTCAGGTCGCCTAATTTGTTTTGTTTTCGTTTTTTTATAGGCACAACGTTGATGTTAAAAATGTAAAGACCATCCTACCCTTTTACAACCTTGTATTTTCTCAATAGTTTTTTTCTTGTGATATCAATTGAAAAACCATAATACAAAGTTTGACTTGTGAATTCACTAAATTCTAAAATCAAACATGTGGTTTTTCAACAGTTATTTTTAGTTTTTCAAAAAGTCTTCCCGTAGTTTTCGTTTTCCTAAAATTGGCCGTTGTATTTGTTAAAATTCAATCACTCAGGTCGCCTAGTTTGTTTTTGTTTTCTTATAGGCACAACGTTGATGTCAAAAGACCATCCTACCCTTTTACAACCTCGTATTTTTTCAATAGTTTTCTTATGATATCAATCACAACAATAATGTATGCAAATTAAAGTTAGGAAAAACCATAATACAAAGTTTGACTTGTGAATCCATTAAATTCTAAAATCAAACACGTAAAGTCTTAATTCATGTGCAAGCAACCATATATTTCAAGGGTGAAATGGTAATCTACCATGAAAAATCGTAATCACACATTGAAAAAAACAAACAAGCCATTTATAAAAGATGAATTAAAGTGAGAAAAGGATGTTTTTGGACCTTTTTCAATTTTCATTAGTGATTTGAAAATTGTCATAAATAATCTTATTTATTTTCATAATTTTAATAACATTAGAAAAGAAATATTGTTTATCGTTTTTATATTGTGTATTATTGTTACATTCTTTAAAATATATAGGTTTAATGAAATCTAACTGTATATCAAACAACGTGTGTAAAATTATTGATGCATTTCGTTTTTGAGCAACTATTTAAGTTCGATTGTTTACGTTTTATTTCAATCTATTTTAAAATATCAGCCAATATAATTTTATATCATTGATCTTTGGTCCTATAAATATCCGTCCACTAATATGCATACATATCAACCACAAGTGATAAGGGTGGTAGCGTACTGGCATAAGACATAGGGGGTGTGGTGGAATATCCCATCAGCCCGTGTTCGAGTCTAGGCGCTAACATTCGGTGGCATGACTTAGGAACCGTTTACCAAACACTTACTCGGGGTAAGCACTTACCAAATCATATTATCTTACTGGAACCATATGGCAAGTATAAGAATCTTACCCCAGTAAGAGCGAAGGCAAGGATGAGAGTCTTACCCTGTAAGTGACCATCGTCATCTCTTACCATGGTTAACACTTACCGGATAAATTGTTGCATATGATACCGTTTTTGTGAGCTAAAATCTTACCCGGTAGGTAAATAATAGTGTTGAATTTTGTTGGTAAGCACTTACTCGGGTAAGTGTTTGGTAAACAGAGCCTTAGTCTCAGACGACCAATTCTTAATTAATAAATTGTCAAGGATGTAGTCTAACCAAAATCTAGATGAACTATAACAACCCGTCACACATGGATAAAGATTAGAATTTATGAGATCCTTATAATCATCAAGTCACGGGCGACCAATAACTTCCACCATACATGTCACATTTGCATCTATGTATTTCTTTTAACATGACATTTATGACAAATATTATAAAAGATAATTTTTATGTAATATAATTATTTTATCATAAGAAACGTGATAAGTTATTCTATTCCAACACATATTTAGCTTGTTTTGTAATATATTATATTAGAAAAAAGATTTATATACATTTTATTCTCTCACCCTATTTTTAAAAACGATATATTTGGTTTGGTTTGGTTTATTTAATTATCATAAAAAGTGCAAAAGAAAAATAAAAATCAATTCAACAAATGGGTTGAGCCCAAAGTTAGCAGAAATAAAAGAAGTGTAAAATGGGCCGGGTTTATTGGATTTTTTAAAACCGGGTCAAAACCCGAAGGGATCGTCGGATCTCAAGTTATAGTGTTGTTCAAGAAATCACACCTTCAAATACTTTTCATTCGAGCTTTTTTGCTCTGTTGAATCAAACGATCTGGTTTATCCTTCTCGATTTAAAAAGGTATGATCTCGAATTACTTCTTCAATTCTGTTGGTTCTTCAATCTCATCAGTTAGGTTATTGTATGTGATTGTTAGGATTTTGTCTTCTTAATATATCTAGGGTTTTTTCTTACGAGTATTACCTTTTTTATTGTGTTTTCCTGAATGAACTCTTGTTTGTGTTGGAGAAGTATTGATTTTGGCATACAACACATTGGATGTATCTAGGTTTTCTCATTTTGCCAATTTTTGAGTTGTATCGGCTTAAAGTAGAGTACCAAAATCAAGTACTTTAGATGCAATTAGTTTTTGCTTAGGTGATTGGAGCACAAATGCATTGAGAAGATTCATAGCTTCCTGGTGGGCTTGATTACTGAATTATTTCAACTGGTTTTTGGTTGTGGTGGTTGTTATATAAGGTCGCTTCTTTTTTGAGGATTTCACTTGTGGGTTTTGCTCTATTACACACACCTGAGTATTGATTTCCTTTCAAAATTTTATCATATGTTCTGACAGAGACTAGCACCTTCCTGGTTTCAAGAGTCATTTACATTTGTAAGTGTTTCAAGTGACAATAGTTTATCAGAAAACTATTCCATGCTTGGAAAGTTTGAACATATGTTACCATTGTAATGGGCTTTAGCTTTGAAACAAACCTTGCTAGTTGCAAAATTTGGTGAAAAGACTTCAAACATTTTCATGGTATATGATTTTTCTGGGATGTTAGAACAGCAATAGGTTTTTGAAAGCTAATGCCTTGTAAAATGGTTATAAATGTTGATCGCTTATAGATATTACCATTAAAACAAATTTATAGAGAGTTATTAGCACTTGTAAGCGTTGTACTTGGATTTAGCTTTCTTAAAAACTGTAGTAATTGTTAAAATCGAAATAAAAGAGTTGGAAAACTTGTTTTGCCCCAATTTCTGCAACTACAATTGTTATTTTAGTTTAAGTGAAGTGAAATGTTCTCAATATTCATGTCATCCAGGTAGAATGGTTAAAATGCTAAATCATGAATTTTCCCAATGCAAAGTGGATATGGTGTTGGTTGCCTGTTCACCATCATACATTCAGCATTTTTTTAAATGTAGTTTCTGTTATGATGTTTGATTGCGTTGTCAATATATGCGGCAAACATTTTATAATCATCCAATTCTATTTAAACACAGCATGTTGGATCCCTAACGTCAAAGTGTAGCTCTTCGTTTTTGAGATGGAGCAAATATCATTGATATTTTCAACTAATGCTGTTGACAAGAGCACAATTTTTCATGTATAGTGCAAAGTATTTAGCTTCTGGATAGGGAATTAGGAACCTTATTTATGAATTGATGTTTCTAGGTTGAAATCATGAAGCTTGACTTTGGTGGACTAGAATCGAGTGCACCACTTTATGGTGGAAATGATGACGTTCTTTCTGATGGGTTCTCAGCTGCCCCTTCATTTGACCTCCCAGTTACATCAGATGTGAGTTTCTTATCCTCATTATGTCTACAATACTTGTTTTTTTTTCCTTTTCTTTCGCAACTAGAAATAGTGAGTGTTTTAACATGCTAAATACATCTCTTCTTCCTTGCTTCAGTTTGATGGATTCCAGAAGAATTCTATCCAAATGGTAAAGCCAGCAAAGGGAACTACAACCTTGGCTTTTATCTTTAAGGAGGGTGTGATGGTTGCTGCAGATTCCCGAGCTAGCATGGGAGGCTATATCTGTATACACTTCTTTCTTTTAACTGGATAGATAATTTATTTGGTACTTTGATATTATTTAATGCAATTGCTGCTTATGCATTCAAGTTCTTTCATTGAGCTTCTTACGCTTTCAAGTTTCTTCTCTAGTCTTGTCTTAAATTATTTAAACTGTTTGACGTGATTTACCAAACTATTTGATGCTCTTTAGTAAACATTGGGTTTTAATATATAAATGATGTCCTAAATTGTTTCCAAGATGTTCATCCATCTTTTGAAAACACAAGGAATTCCATACACATATGCCTATTCTACTCACATTGATGGTTATTCATTGCAACATTATTATTCAGCGTGCTAGAACTTGGATCTTGCCCATTTGGTTGCAACAAGATGTCATAGTTATAGTGGTAACTTAGACACAAACATTGCCTTTTTGAACCTGAGTTTTTGTGTCACCAGCATCCATACTTTTAGTTAACTTACTCCTTAGAATCTATGCTTTAGTTATCAGGATGCTTACTCTTATATAAAGGGGTTGAAGCTTGGCACCATAATAGGTTTTATTGTATCTAGCATTTGGAAAACCTTGCAGGCAGATAATGTTTTCCCTGTCACGTTTTGGGATGATTGGGCAGGTTTTTAAGCTGCAGCTTCTGATTTGAAAGTGTCATATGGTCTAATACACCCTTCTGTTTCATTTTTCTCAGCATCTCAATCTGTGAAGAAGATTATTGAAATTAATCCCTATATGTTGGGTACAATGGCTGGAGGAGCTGCCGATTGCCAGTTCTGGCACAGAAATCTAGGCATTAAGGTAATCTTGTGCTGAATGAACAACTGTTTAGTTTTTCTTTGTGCTAAATGAACAATCTGAATGATAAAAATGACTGTTTGGTGAATATATTATGGATTAAAATTTCCCGGATGACGAAAAGCTTGTCAATCTAGTAATTATTTGAATAAGGAGTATATAATCTTACATAATGATATAATTCAATATAGTGTGTAGATGAAAATTATAAAAATGAGGTTGTAAATGAAGTATTGGAGGGTTATAATGGGGGGCAACAATAAATCTGGAGCACACGTTACCTATGATTTTGTGATTAAGCCATCAAGCTTATCAGTAAGCCGTAAACCACAAGACACATTTAGCTGAATGAACAAGTCATTATTTGAGACTTGAGAGACACATGACTGAATGAATAGTAGTATCATTTATATTCTGTTTCAAATAAGGGAATCACCGGGATATATTAATAAAGTGAAACTTCGTCCCTAAAACGTCTGATATGGAATATAGCAGAATATATACATTGTGGTTAATGAATACTTATATTTCTTATTTCAGTGCCGTTTGCATGAATTGGCTAACAAGAGAAGGATTTCAGTAACGGGCGCTTCAAAGTTGCTGGCAAACATTCTTTACTCTTATCGTGGAATGGGTTTGTCTGTCGGGACAATGATTGCAGGATGGGATGAGAAGGTATATATATTTATACATTAAATCTTGATGCTTGTATGATATTTTGCCTGCCCAAGGTTATTCTAAAGTTTGCCACGTATTTTACATTTGTAGGGCCCGGGTCTGTATTATGTTGACAGCGAAGGTGGACGACTGAAGGGTACAAAATTCTCTGTTGGGTCTGGTTCACCATATGCTTACGGTGTATTAGATAGCGGGTAAGCACCCCCTCTTGCCACCCAGAACTCGTATATTTTAGAGAATATGGCTTTAGGGTGTTTTTGGGATTTTGCTTATTTACAACAACCTATGTTTTTTGTGTGTGTAAAAGTGCTTATTAACTTATGGGTGTCAGAAAGGAGTTCTATAAAAGTGTTTGGATTAGCTTATGATGGTATCAAAACGCAATAAGTTGATAAGTTGGTCTTTAGGGGGTGTTTGGGATTGGTTATACATGTAAAATAACAAAAAAACTGAAGTTGTTTCAAATAAGTTAATAAGTTAGAAAGAAATGACTTTTCAAAAAACTTCTTATCTCCTTTGCCAAAAAGGTACGAGTAGTTTAATAGTTTTTTCTTTTCCCATGAACACTAAAAAGTGCTTATTACATTACCACAGTGAAATATAAGCAATTCCAAACACTCCCTTAGTATGTTAGCTTCACCATTTATGCTATGACAAACTTTCCCTTGTAGTGTTTTTTTTTTTAAATTAAAGTATTTTCTGTGTTGATGCAATTTAAAGGTTGATTTTGTGAATCTGGTAGGTACCACTATGATATGACGATCGATGAAGCTGCTGAATTGGCGAGAAGATCCATCTATCATGCTACATTCCGTGATGGGGCTAGTGGTGGTGTTGCTAGCGGTATTTTTTTTTCCTTTTTTTGAAGTATATAATATTTATATATCACACACACTTCTCCTCTTTGATGAGTTTGAATCCTTGACATCCTGAGAGGCTGGGCTTTAACGATGACCCATGCACGTGTGAATATGGATGATTTGCGGAAAGTGAATTGGTGTTTTTGTTTTCAGTTTATCACGTGGGACCGACTGGATGGACGAAGCTATCGGGTGATGATGTTGGTGAGCTTCACTACTCATACTATCCTGTTGAACCAGCCATTGTTGAACAGGAAATGACTGAAGCTGTAGTTGCTTGAGTGCTACTGGTAATTTGTTAAAAAGATGTATTTTGTTATGATTTTACAAGTTCATAATGACATTTAAGTGGCCTTTTTATGGTTTTCTAGATTTGACTTTGTTGTTGTTTTCCCAAATATTATGCACTTATTTACTACTTTGAATTTGCTAATCGTAATGTTATGTTGATCCACTGAAGAAATCGGTTTAGTTATGGTCGAAAAACCAGGACAGTTGGATCGGATAGGCGTGACCATGACTGGCTTGGGCCATTGGATTAATTTTTCTTAACGCATATCTGAAATGACATAAGATGTTAATAGGGTCAGGTTTAGGGGATAACTGTAAAAAACCCGAGGAACATTCCGGTAACTGTTACATGTGTATAGCAGAAATTCGAAACATGCAATGTATAAAAACTAAAAAAACAATTTCAATTACTTGTATGTAGAATCCATTAACCTAGATGACATGCGTGTGTATAGAAATAATTTGTAATATTTACATAAAAATCAAAAAGCAACTTTCAAAAAACAACTCTAATTACTTGTTTATAACATTCAGTGGATTACTATTAACATCATCTGATATATATACAATGTGAGGGATGAAAGAGGTTTGATGTTGGGGAGCTTTAAATAAGAATTTTCTAAAAGTATTGTGCATTTAAGGATTTGCATTTATTTGTGCATGTGGGAGATGAGGTCTCAATTGATTTTTGTTGGATCATTGTGGTAAATGAAAAAGGGATCTTTAATTTGCCATTTACTCATGTCATTTTAAATTCTCACTTTTTTACTTTTTATTTCTTATTTCTATTGTTTTCACGAAAATGATTTATCTGTCTTTTAGGATATAGGTTAAGTATGTATATATTATACCATCTCAGATCTTTTCTACAGATAAAATATATTGACCTCTTTTCAAGATTAAACATGTTGGATTCGTTTAATTCTGGTTTCTCAGCTTATTTAGAAACATACTTTGCACATTAAATCGTTTTTTATTAGATCATATGTCAAACCCCACCATATTTTTTCAGTGATTCACATATGAACATCGTTTTCGTGCATCCTTACCATATTTATACTTCGTTTTCATCTACAACTTTGCAATCGAAGTTCTGCACAATTTACCAAAATGTTATCGTGTCCATTGGGTTTGCTAGATCTTGAGCACAATTCATTCTATAACATTAAGATGGTTTTTACGGTTCTTATCAAATAAACGAATTAATCGATATATAGTTTTTTGGAAAGGGCCTATTGCCCATGCTACTCCTTTATGCCTTAACTTCAAGTTGAATTAGGCATGGGATGCAATTCCCCTTGTTATTACACACCCAACTACTCCCCCATCATCAACAAACAAAATGGTTTACATATACATTATTTTTTTAAGATTATGATAAAATAAACTTTTTAACCTAAAGTTGGTAATAGTTTAGAGCTTCAATTAACAAGTTTTTATTTATTAAGGCTTGCTTTTAGTACATTAGACAAGATAAGGATAAATGATAAAATTATTCCACGTTTGGCACAATATTGGACAGAAAAAACTTGTTGTTCCATGTTTTGTATGATATGAGATAAGGATAAAGAAATAACTAGGAGAAAAATAGAGGTTTCTTGTTCCATCAAAATAGGTTGAACAAGATGGGACAATAATCTAAAAACTACTAATTTGTTCAAATTTGATATATAACCTTGATGGCGAAGGATCGTGTTAGAAGTTGAATTAACGTGAGAAGTGTGACAAGTAGATAAACCCCTGATCACTTTTAATCTCCATTCTCAAACCCCCCTATGAATCACCTTTTGTATGGGGACTGATCCGGTGCATCTTGGTGCATTCCATCATAATATGCATCCACTGGTTGATACCACTTCTCACGTTAACTCAACTTCTCACGGGAACCCAACCCTAACGCTGATACGATATTTGTTCTCTTCTATAACTACCGCTCATCACCATTACCACCTCCATAGCCACAACCCACCACCGCCACAACCACAACATCGCCCTCTATCATAATCACATCAGAGCTACCACTATCGCCACTAGCTCCAGTACTTCGGCCACAACTAACTATACCACCATCGATTGCCACCACCACCACTATTGTTGAAACATCTTCACATCCTTCACAGTTCACAATCATCGTCATCCACCAGCCACCACCACTACCGCTCATACATTTGTTCAGTCCAGTCTTATCTTCTTGACATGCACAATCCTATTCCATTTTATCATGTTCAATCCAGTTTAATCTTATATGTATACGAAATGTTAGTATATATGTTACCTAAAGGATATCATAGATATTTTGGTGACAACAAAACATTTATATATTATAGCTTATATAAAAAACTAAACATTGTGTCTTTTTCGATACCATATGATATTGTATGCCCCTTTATGTTAAGAAATTAATTGTCTTTCAGTAGCTTAGCTAAGTGAATAACCTATATTCAAAAATTTATGCATTATTGTTTTTTGTTATCAATTACGCAAGTTTTAAGCTGAGAATCCATTCCATTTTTATATTAAAGAAAAAGATTTGCGATAAATTTATAAGTTTCAAACAATAAACAAATAATATTTTCTTTAATATTTTAAGTTAATTTAAAAATTCCATTTTTATTTTTCTATACTTTATGTTTGTGGTTTGGCAGTATTTAGAAAGTCATCCAACTACATGTCAGAGGTTGAGATGTCCTTGGTAATAATTAGAAAAATACTTTTTGTAGTAAGAAAAAAACTTTATATTAATTGTTTCTGAAGATTTTGTAATTTAAAATATGAAATATAATATTATGTTCAGTAAAACCGTTGACAAAAAAGTTGGTCGGACCCCAACTGTGAAAAGTCATTAAGATCATTAGCGAATTCATGATCGGAGATCTTTAAGATGGGATCGACCACATAAATGGTTATGAGGTATGTTACGACAAATCTTGTATTAAGATAAGATCCTGACGACCACACATAACTATGGCCCTTGTCGTCACTTTTGATGTTGGTCATAAGATAAGTTTCGATGATCGAACGACGGGTAAACACTAACGCACGATGAACGGCGATCTTAATTAACGACCGAGGATGATAGACTGCTCGATTACATTATCCACTGGACTGTCGCAAGTAATCTCGTAGCAGCAACTATTATAACTAACGACTAACGGTTACTTCTGATGTTTAAATACAGGATCATATCTCTCACGTTAATGAGAAACGCGAAAATGATGGAGCAAGATTAAAGCTACATATGACCGTTGCGACTGTTATAACTGAAAAAACCATTAAAAGAAAAATACACATGAAAATATAATGTTTATAGAATGTTGTTTCATATGAGAAACATTCTAAACTGTTTTATTTGTAGAAAACGACATGTCAAAATTAAACAATAAACACTGTATTTTAACATATTTCTTTATACGTAAAATAATATATGAGAATTGAATAGAAAACTTTAGATCTAACGGTTAGAATATGAAAATAAAATGAGAATAATAGCTAGAATTGAATGCATGGTCACATGCAATATTTGTACATGTAATAAACTAATAAATAATATAATAATAATGATAAAGAATAGTTTACAAATCCCAAAACTTCAAAAAGCATTCTCATCAAAATCAAATGTTATTATTGGGATATAGAGTTTAGCTTCTAAGCATGTTTTCATCATTACTACACTCACATTCTAGTTATCATCTACTTCCCCACTCAATTTGTTTATTAACTTTTTTTTTTTAAATATATCTTTTGTAATAAAAATTTATGCCCAACAAATATTTATTTATACAAAAAAACCAAGAATCATTTTATGGGACATTTGTAAACATTATTTTGATATTTTCATGTATTATAAATAAAGAACATATACTAACTAATTTGATTTTGTAGGTTGGCCTTTTCATATAAGTTTTATCCTTATTTTGTGTTAATTATTTCTGATGTTTTAAAACAAATATGTACAATAAAATGCATTTTCTTAACATCGAAAAGGAAGAACTAGACCGAGAGCTTCGGCAAAGCCGTCACCTCCGACTAGAAAATCCTAAGATTTATTAAGCACAAGACAACAAGATTTATTAAGCACAATAAAATGCATATAGATTTATAAATATAAAATTGTTATATATTTTAATTAAGTGAAGAAATTTTTTAGCATTGAGAATAAATAAATAATTTTTTTTTTGAGAAGGTTCACCTGGGCTTTGCCCAGACTACATCATTGACAATTTTTACCAAGAGCTAAATATGCTCCCCTGGGATTAATACTCAGTGGCTACCAATTGCACACATACGGAATCGAACCCGAGTGGGAACTACCACCCTTTGGAAACTTACCACTACGTCACACCTTGGTGGTTAAATAAATAAAAAGTTCCTATCTCATAATTAAGAGTAAATGATAGATGAAATAGATATTTATTTTGAAGGAAAAAATTAAATAGAAATATAAATACTTAATTTATGATAAAAATATATTTAAAAAATGTAAAAAGATAAAAGGGATTACTTGAGAAATATGTCATAACTCATAAGCATGATGCATAATGATGAAAAACACTTACTCAAAATTTATTGATCATTTTATTTAGCTTCTCCACAAAAATAATTCCTTTATTTGATAACTAAAAAGTTGTAAAGAGGAAGTCTTTGCAAAGAAGCCATGACAAAACTTGTAATTTCTTTTAAACCCATTTTCATTAATTTTTGAAGCTAAATGTTCATATATTTATCTTGCTAAATTGGATTTAACCAATTATAAATCAAATTTTGATAGATATATTTGTTACCACCCACCCATTACCAACTAAGCTACATGTCATTGGACTCCTTTATATGAAAATTTTGGACTCCTTTATAAAATTTTAATAGATATAACTAACTATAAAAGAAAACGTATTTCAATTGTTTCACATGTTTGCTATATGAAACGTAGATTAATGAATTTCTATCACATATGTCCAAAAATTTCATATAGGGAATAATACCATATTTTACATATCTCTTCTTATATAAAACAACATAAATATGGTTTTATTGAATGTTTAAGGGAGACTAGTGACACTCCTATACATTGCTAACGACATCTCTATCAAATGATTTTTTTTTCTATATAAATCAATATTAAAATCTGTTTTTTACATTTTTAATGTATGAATTAAACTGATTTTAACATTAAGAAGGATGCTAATAGCAACAAATATAATAGGAACTAATGTTAGAGAGTATGAGTGGTGCTTGGTTGAAGTTGGATGAAAAAGATGGGTAAAGAGTACCTAACAATTTATAGTGAGGCCATTCAAGTACTTTCTTTGAATAAATGGAGACATAATTCACCTTCCAACTACAAAACTTACTTTCTTGGAAATTGATTATTTGATTATGTATATTAACATGATAAAGAAGTAGGCGGTGTTTGTTTTTTTAAAGAGATGTTGAAGTCTGAACTCTGATTTCACTTTCAATTTTTAGAGATGGTGCTACAACCTGAAATCCGACAATAATTTTTTTTTTGTAAGTTGACAAATACTTGAATATGTATAATTGTCTATTTTATCTTTTAAAAAATTCAACTTAAAAGTGACCAGCGATGATTGAATGATAGAACGAAAACAAAAAAACAAAAGAAGGATGTTAACAAATTTGCGAGGCCGTGGAGTTTTAATCATATCTCACGCACCAAAGCCCAATTTAAGCGATTCAAGATGTTCTGGAAAACCAACAAACATGTACAATCTTCGCATTTTGCGTTTTTGCGAATTTGGGGCGCATCCAGGCTAAAATCGGAAGAATGGTGTTGGGTGGATATAAGAGGTAATTAAGTAATTTTGTTATCACTTAATTTACCATAAGACATATTAATGGTTAAGAGGTTTTGAAAAACAGAAAAAACAAAAATCAGACAGGATGAATTGTCTTATGACTAACTGAATAAGATATGACCAACAAATAAAAGCTGAAAACCAAAAAACAATATAAAAAATAAAAAAGTAAGAAACATAAAATAATAATATAAGTAATTATAAAAGTATAAAATTAATTAAATAAGTAAATTATATTGTTTTCCTTTTCCTTTAAGAAAATCATACAGAAACTAATACGATTATCATATTATTGATGAATTTAGGCCAAGATGAAAAATTCTAAGGCCGGTAAAGATGTTGTTGTATGTTATTCGAACAAAAAGAGAAAAAGAAATAATTTATGAAAAATTTTCGTGAAAAATTGTATCATTAGAACAAAAATGATTTTTACTATTGATTAAGAATTATTCAAACATGTAAAAAACTAACACAAAAAAAGTCAAAGGCTTACGAGTTTTTGAGATTTCGTTTTGATAAACATATTATTTAATTTAATGAAAAAAATTAAAATATCCGTAAACCTTGAAATTTTGATGTGTTATTGATAAAAAAACAAATATGTAAAATTGAAAAAGAAAACATTGAATTTTTATTTTTCTAACAATAAAAATAATGTTATTATTTCTAGACAAAACTAATAATATATATTTTGCTTCGAAAAATATAACATCTAGTTAGACATGATGTAGCTCTAGATGAAGAGTTGGAGAAATTAATATAATAATTGGTATAAAAATATTTAAAACGATAATTTATTGAAATAATATCATATTTGTTTAACTATAGCTAAAGAAACAATTATTATTTTATTCAATGGTTAAATATATCAAAAATACTCATCATGGTCTTTGGTTTTATTCCCCAATTTCAAAGCAAACCTACTTAAATCCGAAAATTAGGCCATCCTATTGTTTAAATTTTGATTAAAAACCCAGAAGTTTTGGACATGTTTATTTTTGGTTATATTATGTTTATAATATATTGAAAATAAGATTCTTTGCAAAAAAAAAGGGGGTTAATATATGATAAGTAATTGTAAATAATAAACATGTGTAAATCATTTTTGTATGTTTGGATGTGAAACCAACTATATAAATAGTTCATTAGTTATCGCGGCCGGACTCGGCAACCCATCGACAAGCATGTTTTGCCGATCGGCAAGATCGGCTACACCGCCGTGGTCCATCGGCATGGAGAGAAAACGACATGAGCTTGCCGACTTATTAGACTACCCCACCCCACCTCACCCTCTCTCTCCTTTCTCTCTATGTCTTTTTTTATTAATTATTTATATTGGTATGAGTGTGATTGAATTGATAAGGATTGATAAGATAGTGAAAAACTGATGTGACGCTGATGTGACGACTGTTGCCATTGGCAAGACCATCTACCATTGTGGACGGTATAGGTCTATATAAGTTGGATTAAACGGTCTTCAAAGAAGTGTAAAACAAATCGCAATTAGTCAAAATTATATAAGCCAAGTGATAGACCAAGTAAAATACAATTACAATAAGTCAAATCACATAGAGGTGGGTTTGGTTGTTCACTGTAAGTGGATGCCGGTTACTTATGTAGACGGATGATAAAAGCAATTATCAAAACTAATAACCAAAGTAATAATTGATGAACGAAGTGAGAATTAGCCAAACTGAGTAATATGCAATGTGTGTGTGTGTGTGTGTATATATATATAGTATATATATGTACTAGTATTATCAATGTTAAATACGAGTGACAAGTTAGCGGTTTTGTGAGCTATTTGTAACTCAGGTTAAGCTTATGACATGATGATAGCAAATTAATTAGGACCCTATTCCTAAATTAGAATTGAGTATCGAATTAAATGACTTATCGTATTAAAAAACTTTAAAACAAAGAAAATTAAGATTTTTAGTGGAGTTATCGTTTTACACTCTTAATTTTTTTTAATAGTAAAAATATAAAAGATAATGGATCTTTTCCATATTTAGAAGAGGAAAAATCTATAAAATTACATTGTGTGAGAAACTATAATTTAAATTGTTTCCTATATATCTTAAAGAGGGAGCATAAAATTAAAATTTTATAAAAAAATGTAAGGTGTTAAATATATATAAGTTAGTTTTATGTTCAAATTGATGTTTACATAGTCAATTTTGATTTGAGACTTTTTACATTTTTACATAGGATAAAAATTAATTTTTTAATAAATTAATTTATTAAAAAACCTCTAACATATTTTTAAAATTAGAATTCAAAATTCGATGTCAATGATAAAATTATATTCAACTTCAAAGTATGTAATATTAATTATATTATTAAAATATTTTATTTTATTTTATAAAATGTTAATTTTCCTCCCTTTCAAAAAAAATGTTAATTTTCTTTTTTAATTATTTAACATCAACACCCCCTAGTTTGTCTCATGTATTATTTTACGGTCGATAATATTGATACAAAATTAAGAAAAATACAAACTAATTAGGGGATCGTTATTTGCTCTTTACAAATGTCAAAATCAGGTCATTTTGTGTATTAAAAATGTAAAAACCGGTTGTGATGATGATACGCATGAGAAGGATTTTAGATTGTAGGGGCGCATTTAGGCTGTGTTTGGCAAAAATAAGCTAGTTCATCCAAACATGTATCAGAAGCTAGCTTTTTGAAACGCTACTTTGAGTAGCT
>LUCG01303978.1:1010-18111 GCA_001633085.1 Carthamus tinctorius
GAACCCACCCCTAAAATTATAACTATTATATATAATATAAGAGTAAAATTTTCATTGATATTTTCTTAGGGGTGAGCATTGGGCCCACAAGAATGGGCCCGAACCGGAACCGCACGATCGACATTGGAATTGCAACCGGCATTACCTACACGGTCCGGTTCTCGGTCCTAAGAATCGGCCATTTCCAGTTCCGGTCCCAAACCTGAACCTGAACCCGATTAAATTCGAATCCGACATGGTCCGAAATGCTTCACACCCAATTAAATTTTTATTGCACACTATTTCTATTTTATACTAGTTTTTTTTTGTTAATTTTCATTTAGATTGACTATCAACTAAAAAACACTAAAAATTCTCATCGGGAGTAAAATGGTCATTTAATTAGTCTTGTTCTGTCATGTTATGTCATGTCATGTCCTGTTCTACCTTGTCCTGTCTGCGTACCAAACGCACCCTTATCGGATATTAGACTAATCATTCATTACATTTTGAATTTTTCCAATCGGTTCGATTTCATCCCTTGAATGTTCTTATTGTATAAAATGAAATTAGTTAGGATTGGATGGATAACTGGATGACAATTGGATGAGTACTTAGATGATGTTTGGATGAGTAGTGGATGATGATTGGATAGATAATTAGATAGGTTCAGTCGGTTTTAGTCGGTGTTGACTGACCAATTCAAATTGGATGTTAAAATTTACGATTCCATCTAATTCAATTACAATTGGATATCCAATCATCATTAGTCACTTGAATTCCTAAATAATAAGCTTGATTCTTACTTTGAAAATTCTGAGAACTTCTTACCACGACATACATATTTATCCTTCTTGGACGATAACAAAAATATAGTTTTATCCCACAATTTAATTATTTTTTAAAGTGTGTATATTTTCTGAACAAGATAAAAACCTGTGTTTGGAATATATGTTTTTGTCATTTAACTTTATAACTCTGTAGATAGGTGTAGTTATAACTTTAAAATTGATTCTATAGGCTAAGACGTTGATCGTATGGTTTTCACGTACCAAACACATAGAAGAAAAAAAAATGAACGAATATGATTCTTTTACATAACTTTAACCCAACAACAATTAAGATTATAACTAATAAAGACAATATTTATGAGCACACTGGAGATTAAAATTATTCAATATCGATACGTAAACTCAAACTCAAACCCATCTCATCATACTTAAGTTTTTGGAGGCCAACGAATAAATGAATGCAAATACAATATACATACTCCATCTTGTTTCTATACAACAAAAGAAATGCCCTTCTCGCTTCCCACATTCTTTGACATGATCTCCCATGAAGTCACCAGATATGATTCTTCTGGTGAAACAAATGGCTTCGAAATCTCGCTTATCATCAGATCCCCGCAAAATGGGCATTCACTAGCTATCGCATCATCCAACTGTGATCGTATCTGTACATCATGTAGCCAATTCAACTTTCAGTAACAATTACTACTTCTATCCCATGAGTATTGCAATCTTTGAATAAGCAACATTGTTTGATGAAACAGAGGAATCTTGTGGATCGCATTAATTAACAACAATAAATTCAAATATATTAGCTTCAAGATTTGCTAACAGGGGGGAGTTCAATTTTGTTCATGGGATGGAGTATTTAGACCCACCAGGTATTAAAAAAAGTTATAGAGGCTTGTAAGACAGACCTTATCAATAGGGGCCACACTTGTGATAGAGTCATCACCGTTTATCCCACCATTTATACCTTCTTTGGGTTCAATACTCATTAAAGTGAGTTGCTTCTGAAGATCCAGTATATACTCGGCCTGCAACAGAAATTTCCAGTTGGAACGATAATTTGGCGAAAGGTGATGCTACATGTGAACTACTCATTAGAAAGATTTAATATCTATCAAGTAATATTCTCATGCAACAAACATATACGGCCAAGAACGCTTTGTCAATACATTATCCACATAGTTTGAATCACATATCTTACCAAGAAATATGATTGGAAAGGAATAATAGGAGTAACATGAGAAGCTAAGCAAATTTATTTTACTACATCCAGGAACAAGAAATGGGACTCCGGGTACCATTTAAATGGTTTCAAGAGAACAAAATTTTGTAACTACAAGCATCATGAAAGAAAATTGTCGTTCTGAGCTCCATTTATCTGTGCATCTTTATGTTATTTAAGTCTGTTGACCTAAATCTATCAAACAGGAACAAAGGAGTTCAAAGTGTTTGCTCTTTCTAATATTACATGCTGCCTGCACATAAATTGGAGATTATATGGTGTTGTTTGTATCCAAGTCTGTCTAACCTCAACTTATGCTACAGGAGGTCTACTATTGTATTAGAACAATATGCTTTTGTGACACGTGTGACTGATATAAGTGTTAGATCATAAGCTAAGTACTTACTTGATATTGATCAGTGCATTTGGTAACATGAGCAACAAGGCATTGCGCATGAAAGGCATGTCCACAAGGAAAGACATAGAAAGGGGCCATTGGCCCTATTGTTGTATAGCCCCTGGCCGCTCGGTAATCCGCACCCGCAGACAAAATAACCCGCCGGCAAATCTGATAAGTTGAAATTGCGAAGAAGATTCAGGTATAGACGGAGGAGAAATATTAAAAGTCGGCATCTTGAGAATAAAACTGTATATTAAGCACTAGCTTAAAGAAGTATAGTGATGCAATTCACAACAATTGGCATTCAGAAAAGGAAAAAAAAACAACCAAAACCATATCAAAAACCCATCTCAGTTCAGTTGGAACATGGATTTTGGCTGCATCCTGCCATCCCCATCCCATAAAAATTGCGAGTTAAGAACTGTGAGCTCCTTGCAAATCTCAGGCTACGGGCTGTTGATAACTTTCCACAATGGCTTTATGATATGAAGGTTATTCGACCAGCCTACTTCGGCTAGAGGGATTACTAAGTGTGATGTCTTACAACCGACAAATCAGAGGTCGTGTGTAAGCCAATTTGGTATCTTTTACAGGAAAAGTTGCGAGGATGGATTATCTTAACTAGGCAAAGTATTCCATAGTCTCCTTGAAGACATCACATATTGGAATGCACATAAGTAAAAATAAAAACATGTGATTCAACCTACAGAGTCTTAAAGCACAAATAGGCTAATTAAGGAATTTTCCGCATGGTGGAAGGCTAACATATTAAAGACAAAGATAAATATTCATGTCAAGAACCACCCCAAGAAAATGATTACCCCGCATTCCTCATCATGGTCAACGACTGCGTATCTTTGAGCAAGGGCACCGATATCATTTCTTATGTTATCTGCACCATGTGTTGCATCATTCATCTCCTCCTTCAATTTCTCAATTTGCTGGTTGTAATCCTCTAAAGATGAACAAATTGCTTCCTGCAGAAAAATTATTAATTACTTCCTGTGAATATATGGTAACGGGTAAGATAAAAAATCTGCAGTATACATGTGACAATAACACCAATGCCATTGAAAAATTTAAAGAGACAAAGAAATTGAAGAGTACTAATTTATTCATAATACAACCATTCCTGAAAACATGATTGAGTACAAGTTTGTTACTGTAAGCCGAAATTTAAGCATCATCATGAAGGCCAGAACACACCGTCTGACTTAGCGTATCTTGATTATCCATCTAATCTATGCTCATTTCGTTTCCGATGAAAGAACTAGGGTGTTTGGATGTGCTCCATATTCAGCAAAACTTTATGATTTTTTAGAGCCAAAAAAATTAAATTTGGAGAAGCATGCATAAAGCTTCTGCAAAAAAATGATTTTTGAGGGTAAATTTTATGATTATGTGGTTAAATTACGATTATGATTCTTGAAGTCACCATAATCACTTTAAAAATGCACAAATAGAATTTTCCACTACAAAAGCTCCTTACCTTGAAGTCATCAATTAGTGCAAAGTCTGGAAAGAAAGGTAAGATATCTTCGATCTTCAACAGACCATCAGTTTCCTTGAGAAATGCTATTGCCTTCCTAATGTTCTCTCTTTTAGTACCCTTTTCCTGCTCAACAACATGCTTGGCAACCATAAGCCAAAGTTTCTTTCTCAAGTCTTCATCATCCTCCACTTTGTCTGCTTCAGCCATAGCAAGCTCCGGATCAACCTTAATGACCAAAGGTGACAGATCAGAGGATGATTCACAAATATTACAGGAGCATAACATAACAGAATATATATGCAACTGAAGCAGATTTAAATATATAAAGAAATAAAATACTCACAAACACAACAAGAGGGTAGGAAAGTCTAAACCATGACCTACAAAGCTGATACAACTATTATTGTTTCAGCCATGTGCATTACATTCATCCTAACTTAAGGATATAAGGGCTATGTCACCACTAAAGCAAGTCCTAGGTGTTCATGTTAAGCCTCCCCTAACCCTTTGTTATGCAATAGACCTGGATTCTATTCCTAGTTTAGTTCAAAAATAGAGACTTCAGACTTGTCACAGTTAGGAAATAATTGCAATGTTTCCTGAAATTTGTTATTCCACAACCATTTCCAGTAATACCAAGAAGTTGCATTAGTTGAAATATCTACTTCAAGGTATCGCATACAGAACGTACCATCAATTGGAGAACTTCTAACATAAATGTCTTCTTTGTCCCTATCCTCATTGTACACAGGTGGTTCACTGCTTGTGATACTCTATTTGATCAGCAAGTTTTATTTTAATTTGACGTTCTTCAAAATAATTTAGATTGCTTCTAGCTGATTTTATCTCATAATGTAACATGCATCCATCAAAATAAATACTTTATTGCATGTGCTTGTCGCCATTTGGCTATTAGTGGTAAAAGTAAACAAATGAAACATACATCTGTTACATTTTAATTTCGAAGAAAATAATTTCAAAATCAACATTTTGGGGTCTATAGTTTCAAAGACATACTTGAGTACTCAAATGAGTTACAGACCCTCAAAATGTTGATTTTGAAAGTAATTTTCCAAACTTAATATTGAATGCCAGTACATGGCTTTTGGTAATCGATTTTCCCTAAAAAGTAAATACAAGTTATAGACCTTCAATGTTCCTAGTTCCTAAATACTAGATAGATCCGATTTCTGCATGCATGCCAGCCACCCAACCTTTATAGTCCAACCTTGGAGTCGATATGGGATAGCATATAGAGTGCCATGATAATAGGAAGAAGAGCAATCCAGGAAGCCATAGAAAACAAACAGAACCAAAGCCATGAGATATTTTACCTGAAGAGCAAGTGCAACAGCTTCTTCATGCATAAACATCATGCTGTAAATATGAACGCAGGCACGCATACGCTTTTCCTTGAGGCAAAGACGCAAGGCATACTTAGGATCATAGAAGAAATCAGGGCCACTAGGTCGCCCTTTCCCAAACTTGCATTGTAGGAACCGCAAAAGGGCACTGTCATCTTCCTGCTTATTTTATCAAACAAAGGCATGTTTCAATTTTTTATTCAGATACTTGACACAGTAATGTCAAAGAAAAACTTTATAAGGCCAATAATTGGATAGAGACTACGACAGAAAAGAGGGAATGCAAAAAAGCAATATCCTCAGACAAAAAATGACATACATCGAAACCAAGAACAAATTAGTTAATGTACATAATTAAGACATAATGGATACCAACTCAAAACACAATCTTAACAACGTACAAATAAGTCTTTAGGTTTGCAAGATACACTCTACATAAAAATTGGTAAGAAATTCTACATGGGAAGTGCTGACAACTGCATGAAATGATGAATAACTAGAAAACTCTACATGTATATTACTCATTTCACTTTTCACATGACCGCATTATATTACGAAAAAGAGATGGTCATTCACGCGAAGATAGTTATGCTAAGGAATGCCTTGGATCATGTACATATAATTTTTTAACATAAGGTCTTAAAAAAGGATGGTTGGAGTAAAAATCTAAATAGGGGACTTTTAGAAAAAACAAACCAAACCAAATGTATAGGATGTAGACCTTACCTCCTTTGCCTAAGGAAGTAGAGGGGCTGTTTACATGGAGACCCTTTGCTTGAGCATGAATAAACTTGGAATGTATATATGGGAATGAAAAACAGTCACATATGGATTTATTTTTGTTTAGAAAATAATCTTTATGTATATCAAAGGAAAACAGAAAAATCACAATGACCATAGCCCATCTATCCAGTCGATCTTGGAGCAATACATCTCAACACACTACCTTTATAGTCAAAAGATAGGTGAAGTTCATTCACCAAGTTGAGCTTTTGGGGTAAGCAACAAATTTCTATTCGTGTTCCTGAGATGTATCTTAAGCTGACAGAAAATTCAAATAACTTGATTCTTTAGAATAATAAGTGAGACTGCAGTTTGCATAGCATAAGAGCAAGACGTAATGAAAGTTAATGAGCACCATACAAGAATTTAAACTAGTACTGCTATCGTACTTAAGACTTCAGAATGACCACCACAAACCTTCTTTGCATATAGAGAAAGCAAAAGGTTATGAACACCCGGATCTTCATTCTGCAACCGATGAACACAATATTCTAAATACTTGATTACTTCGTGGGTTTCATTCCTGCATATGAAATTTGGAAGGAGGATGCATCATTATGTTGGAGATAAGTTTACTAGCTTTCAAAGACTGCACTTCCAATAACCTAAAAGATTTTGTTTCACCAAAAGTCAAAAGCCGTAGTCCCAACATACAACAGCTGGATCCATGTATGTCAATCAACATTGACAAGCTAAGAAGGGCATTTCTAATATCTATTGGTCATATTTAAGTTTTGACACATCAAATTTGTCAGATAAGCATCCTACTTTGAGCATGTGAATACCCGATATAGAGAATTAAAATATATAGACACAACTAACCTAGAATAGAATATGGAATATGTAAATTGTTTAAACTTTATTGTAATAATAGCCAAATTCAAGGACCAACCAGATGAACTTCAATAGAAAATGCTTCAACATTAGTTTCAAATGGCTGTTAACATAAATCCAATAAAAGCAAACAGCATAGGTATAACTAGGCAACTAGCATAGCATTAACCTTGAGGGATATGCTGTTAATAGCGCCACTGAGTGGTAGTGGTAAGGGGTACTCAGGGTAATAGTGGTGGTCAAATAGAGATCCTGCAATTAGGGGCGCTATTGGACGCGAAATGAACCCCAAATAGCAGCCGTGATACCGCAATTTTATGATAGGCTATTTTGGTGTTAAGTGAGCTGTTTTGTGGCTTCTATTTTAGTCCAAGCATGAGTTTCGTTTTGAACGACTTAAGTAACTCGACGAAGGGTAAACAATTCAACAAGTCCACACATAAATTTGCCCCCACATATCTTCTATCTTCGTTTCATTCCAATAAAGATTCATTCTTTGCTTTTGTTTATTTATCTCTTGTTTACCAATTTACCATTTCTACTTGCTTACCGTTCTTATTTCTATACTAGAAACAATCACTAAACATCTTAATCATAACACACTGCCAAAATTGGAAGCAACAACAGAAAAGATGGAGGTTAAATCCCCAAAGTTTCTTTATATTGAAATCATATGATATGTTAAGTTATATATACATCATATATATAAGCTAATTATTATATAAACCACTGTACCACCACTTTATCATCGCAATAACCACTATATCAAATTAAAATCACAGCCCTGACCGCAATTTTCGCTTTTGACCGCTGTAACAGCATAGCTTGAGGCTCAGCTCAACTGGCAAAACGTAATAAATGCCAAGCCTTAGGACTCTCCTTAGATCGCCAGTTCGAGTCTCGGGGCCACTGACTATTTTCCTGGCTGTTATCTTTAGGGCCCCATAAGATTAATAGAGATGCATGCAAGCTGGTGGCCACCAAATAAAAACTAGCATAGAATTTCCACAACTAAGCACTTACAATATTCATCATTAGCAGCAAACGGGACTTGCACTAGCAGAAGATAGTATAAATCTCTTTCAGACGGCTTCAAGACATAAGTTAAAAAACAAGTAAACAACAGGGGTTCAATTCGAGCCTACTGGTAAGATGGTGTCTGTTTTAAACCTTTAGGGGAAACATATGTGTGTTCTGCAGCTAATACAATTTTGATGCCACTTAAATATAGTGTTGTAGCACCACTTATCAAATAGTATACTTACTTTGCATGGGGTTCACTTGAATAAGACATCATTGCAGGAATTAACTTTCTCGGATTCAAGTCCTTTCTGGTCATCCAGGACTCAACAGTTTCATATGCATCAAGCATGATGAGATCTGGAGCAAACTTATACTGCAGCACAAGTAAAACAGAAGGAATTACAATAAGTCCAAGAGATTGTAGATGGAACAGAAAAGCCACTTTGTGAATGTCTAAAGGATAAGAAAAATGATGCAAATGTGATGTTGAGAACAAAATAAGATTTGTGAAATTATTAGTCCTGCTGTCGGTGATAATGGATGGATGGATAGTAACTCCAGAGACAACTAGTATAATCATGAGAAAGAGAGTAGAGATTAAAATCAGAAAGAAAAAAAAAGGTGATGGTGAGTTTGGTTGATAAGCTTTGGGGTTTGGTAATTTATAATCTGGCTTCACCACATATTATTGCCTGTGATCATTACCCAGTACCTGAAGATCAACAGAAACACCAGGTTTTTGAAGTACATCCAAAGCCCTCTTTGCTTCTCCTTGCTACATAGTAAAAGAGAGATAGGCGGATTGGTTAATTGCATTAGAAAATTGAGCATAGACATCGAGCCAGAAAAAAACACTATCAACTCAAGTTAAAATACATGTAAATCCTAATCTCATATTTTTGCAGATTATAATAGAACCGGCAAGTAATGATGAAGTAAAAGAATAAAGTAGAAAATTTTCAACCATATAGAAAATTCCAACCAAAATAAAAATGGTGATACTCTTGTTGTTGTCTGTCAGGTATCCTACGTATTTTCTTCTACTTTTGTATATGAAAATTATAGTTATTGGGATTTTTGCAGGTACAATGGCAAAAGAAATGTTAATTACCCTATTTCTTTTCCTTAATTGTTTTGTCATCTTCGTTAGAATCACTACAATTTCTGTAAAACCAGATAAGTGTCAGATGATCAAACTAAAGATGATCCTCAGTTCCTCACAAGTCACAAGTCGCAATAGATCAGTCCATCGTGCAAGTCCAATAATGGATATCATCTGATTAACTAACGATGGATTTTATCAATGAATAGGAATACCAATGAGTGATACTAGCATTTTATTATATATATAATATATATGGGGTCATTTCAGGGGAACCAACAAAAAATGAAAATCTGATAAACATCCTAGTAACCATTCATCTATATAGCAAGCACATGTGCATACAAGTAATTTTCCGCTATGCATATGTACAGTTGAACGGTTTCTCAGTTATATATATACACATATAAGATAAATAAATATATATATATGTGTGCGTGTGTGTGTGTGCTGATGACCGTCTTTACTTGGTCTTATATCACTCACAAACTTTTCCTGGGAGAAATACATTCCAGCTTCCAAATTGTAAAGCACCCTATCAGGATTAGGCAATATGTTGTTCTTGTAGCATTAGTTTGAGAGCGGAATGTCTTTATGCCCATCAAGGGTTGTCATCAGCTAATAGCTCTGTCAGGTTGCAATTAATTTCAAGAATTACCGAATACATGTTAAAACTGGACTGTCCGCTGTCTCTACAGAATATATCTCTATCCTAATTATTGGATGTCCACTACGGTTCTCTCATAAGTTAGAACTCTAGATTTCTACATTCAAAGTCTCAAATTAAATCATTAACATCAAAATCTCAGACATCCTCTTTCTTTTTTGTTGAAGTTGCATTTAGTTTCAAAGATGAAAAGATTAATCGACACAAAGAACATTAATTACATTTAATTCTCTACAAAGGCAATAGAGGTTCAATTCTCCAACAAAATAGGGATGACCGTTATGTCTATCTATGTAGATCTTTTTTTATCTTTAATTGAGTATCCTTCTACTATTATAAGTGGGAATACCGGAATACATTTGGTGAGTGAAAGGTGCCCCCTTATCCTTTCGTCTTTGCTTTTTTCTTAAATTGTACAATTTTGACCCTGTATACTGCTTCCGTACTAATATCATTCTTTTCTTTCTTATTGGCATATCATGCAAGAGTAACTACCCTGGAATGCTCCAGAGGTTGAATATGAAGAAAAAAAGTAGCAAAGCAGTGTGTTAAAACTCTTCTTTTGAAGTTCAAGAACTACCTGAATGTAGTGATGGACCACAATCTCATGTTGTTCCTTTAGACTGGCAAAATATACCAATTCATCAACTCTGCCATAGCTGCAAAATATTGAACCATGTAAAAACATAAATAAAAAACCAAGAGATGGTCAGCAAGTGAATAAAAAGAAGAGGGCAGAAGAGCCATAGAGTGCCAGTAGAAACAACTTGCAGTCTGTCGTATGATGGCAATCTCATCTCTCAAAAGATTATATTAAACATGGACAGAAGCTAGATGAATGAAATGAGAGATTGCAGTTGAAGTATTAGGCCACTTGGGAAGGATGGACAGTAATATCTATTTATCCCCCGATGAAGATGATAACTTGAAGGATATAAACATATAATCGAGCATACGACAAATTCTGCCAAGCATCTGATAATCTGTCAACTTCTCATCTACTCTTACATATAGAAATCAGAATCAAATTCTTGGCAGGTCAATTTTAGGTCACTACTTCCGTTGAGATGGGAAACAGGAAAATTAGGGGGTCACTAACAGAAAAAATACATCAAGTATGGATATGAACCTTTCAAGAAGCTTCATTGTAGTTGCCTCATCCAACACATCTTTACTATCACTGAGAAAAGCACGAAATTCCATAATGATAGATTGATATTCTGAATTACGGGTCTCTGGCGAGTCATCTTCCAGCAGAAGTCTATTGATCTAAGAATTAAATACATCAGATATTGAATGAATTGACCATAGTAATCTTCAAAATATAAATTAGAGAACAGGATAAAGATAAAGTAAAATAATTAAAGCAATATATAAATGAAAATAAACAATGAGAAGATGTGGTAACTCAATATCCAAACCACAAAGACAACCCCCTTTGACACTTGAAGTCACATTGAACTCTCATTATAGGATGGAGGGAGTACACAGGTAAACATGTGCATGTTACACACGAATATTACTAATGCATTCAATAAGAAGTTCAACAAACCATGCAAGGCAATTTTTCTAATAGACAACTTAATAATAACGAAGAAAACTTCATCCTCCAAAAGACAAGCTAGAATGCCACAATTGTACTTCAAATTAGTCGAGTGACAAGCCACAATGCATAATTCCAAATCAAATGCAAGTAGTGACCGGTGAGACCCAAGAAATAAAAAAGTTCCTTCACATTTTAGGCCAGGGATCAATTCAAACAGCTAATGGTGCCCTATCTTCTTCTGGAATCACACTACTAAGACGGATCTAAGGTAGGCAGAACATTTTCTAGGATTCACAGTGAACGAACCAATGGGAAGGAAGCGAATGGTTTTTTGAGGTGCTTCGACAGTTGATAGTAAGGGCTATAAAGCTAAGATGTCATTGGAAAACACAAGGATAATTTCAGAGGTATGACAACAAGCTCTGTGGCTAAAGTGTGTTTTGACAGAGCTTTTTGTATTCTAGGATTTCTGGTTGAACTCGTTTGTTGGTGGTATACGGATTAAAAATATGTATCAAGAAAGATCTACATTCATATTAAAGGAGTTCATCTAACCTAATCAATATACGGAATAGGTATTTATAAGGTATGGTGATTTGGTTATGGTTCCTATCGTAACACAAATTTCCATGGCTTATCTTTTATCTTGACAACGGGATAGAAATGGGATAGATGACCCACAAGTTCAAGAAACTTGGCTTTCAGTTTCAGGTTTTTAGTAATATGGATAACCAAAAGCGGCAGAGATTTGATGGTCTAATGTTGTGGAGCAGGATAATGTTATGCGAGTGGAAACTCAAGGTAGCTGCAGTACCGGACTCTCACAAGAACACAATATTCTCCTCCTGGTTTGTACAAATAACTTAGCACAGACCCACTATGTTAACTTGCATTTCATGCAGTTCGAAAGAAAGCCATAAAAACCAGCACTGTTTTCGGAGACGTTGGCTTTCTTGTGTGATAATCTCGTGGACCTACATCCACTTAATTTACCAGTGCTCATGCTAAAATCCTACAAGAAAACAATTAATGCAAAAAAGTGCTCCTTTTTGTAACCTTGATTACTAGGATTTTGTGACACATTTAGTTTCTCAACATTTTGAAGTGACATATCTCTTCCATAAAAAACAACTCAGTTTGACTTTCTTTGAGAGACTAACAACATCCTACAGAAGAGGAATAGATCCCTCTGTAGAAGATGAAGTTGGAAGATATTATTATACCCTGGATTGAGTAATCAACAGATCAATATTGGTAAGCGGGTAGGTGGGTAGGTGGGATGGGGTAGTATAATATCAGAGTAGGTATTCTGCTTTGTGAACTGATTGAGTGGGAAACTGTTTTAGGAGAGATCAGGCCTCTCGAAAGCCTGTGGAAATTGTAACCTTCCATTTGATTCAAGAATTTCAGTTAGCATCAGTGTATAACAGATATCAGGTCATAGGACGTAGGACGTAGGTCAGTGGTGCACATTACTCAAAATCACATACGAAAAGACTTGTGATACACTTTAACACAATGAAATATAATTTTATCAGTAAAGAAACAAACTCCATTTGACATAGTTTGCTCCTCGTAACTCTAATTAGTTTGGCAATATAAAGATCCAATAAACCATTAAATTAGAATTACCAAGACACACAACCCAAATAACACTACCATAGATAAGAAAAACCTTGTCAAGGTACAGTTCGGTGGCCCATGTAGATATCATCATTATTTGACATTTATCATCTTCCACAAGATTATCAAGCTTCCGTAACAAAAACGTCCTTAGGCCATCCTGCAAGAACGGAGAAAAGAAGCATGAGTTCTTATCTAGAAAACCGATGTAACCAAACCACACCTACCCAGTAAATACCATACTGAGCGGGGTTTGGGGAGGGTAAGATGTATGCAGACCTTTCCTCTACTTCATGGAGTAGAGAGACAATTTCTGTGAAGACTCCGGCTAGCAAAAAATGTTTTGCAAAGAACAACCAGGGGAATCTTACGCGACTCTAAAAGTTTGTCTAAAGTTTGAAAAGGAAGAAGTTCCGGAAAGTGATCAAAGAGCTTCAGACAATTTTGGAAAAGGGACAAAAGACTTGGAAGAGTAGAATAAGTAAGCACAGTAAAGGACAACAAAAAGGGATTAAAACATGTAAGGACAATACATGCATAACCGAAAGTATGAGACAACTAAATGGTCAGGACACGGAGTATGGTAGAACAATAAAACATAGGCCAAAAGACCAACTTCTGACCTACTAATAGGATCAGATAACCTAGTTGTCAGCTCTCACCTGTTCCCCTATGCTTATAAACTTCAATGTGATCTCTTCAAATGACAATGCATAGTTGATCTGCAAATGGAAGTACTTAAGTCAACGAAATGTGAAGTAGAAGAATGTAAAGAAACAATGTTAACAAGCTCTAATATTGCTCCGCATGCCACACATTCCATAGCCCACATAACTATATGTCTAACATAGGTCAAGCTTGCTCAAAGCTCAAGAAAAGTTGCTCTGCTAGATCTTGACTCACAATCAGCTCATAAGCACCAGCAAAACATCAATACAACTAACACAACCCTTCAGGATTCCACATAGTTAAAACCCAAAATATAATCACTCACTTTAGCAAAGAATGATGATGCTCTAAGGAAGTCCCTGTCTGAAAAAGCAGTTTCGGCCTGCAAAACAAATCCCTTGAGCTAACAATGGTGCAAGTAAACACGAATAATATCTACGAAGATAGAAAATAGAATTGTTATCGGCGGAAAGAACCATTATACCATATCTTTATGACATAGAATAACAAAGCCATGTAAATGTAATAAAAATGTCTGTCTGCATCATTCAAAATGAAGTTAATAAACCAACACCTGTTCTAAGTATACTTGGTCTCTCTGGAAAGGATCAGAACAATTTGCCAAGGCAGCAGCATATTCCTTCAGGTTCAGATACACTTTCCACATATCTCTACCTTCATCAGTTACAGACACCTATTTTCACTCTCGAAAGTCAGCAACTAAATTAAAATTGAGGAAAGAGAATGTGCGTTGAGTGAACAGTACTAAGTAATTGTCACTCATAATGCAAACCTGAAAGATTGAGTTTTCATCATATGCATAGAACAAGCCAGCAGATGCATCAATGGATAGGCCAATGATACCATTCGATGCTGACTCTAATGTTTGATCAAAATGAAGTTCTTCTACAATTTGCTCACTGATTCTATTTACAACCTAAAAGATATCATAACAAAGAAGAACGTTAAAGGGAGGAGAAAATATATCTCACAAAAAAAATTAAGCCGAATATTTATGAAGAAAGCCAAGTAATTCACTTGAAGATTCCCTGAAACTATTTCTTAATAATGAAGTACATGGCGTACTTATAATCTTGGGACTACTAGCATGAAATAACTTCTTTTGAAGGATGATCACTAAATTTTATCGACAATCACACTCCCATGCCTGTTTTACATCACCAAAATTGCAAGTAACTGCAAATGATGTTAAATACATCATAGAAGTGGTACTCACGCACCTTCACCCTGTTTCCGATTAGAAGCAAAAAGTGGAACTCTGACAGTGCAATAGAACTAGGTTTAACCACTTCGCCATTGTCACTTAACTTTGAATAGCTCAAAAGAGCCTTGTTCTCCACAAAATTCTCATCCCCATTTGGTGATCTTTTTCATGATTTGAGCAAATAAAAATTGATTAGTAAATCATAATAATAATAATAACAAAACGGAGCGATATGGCAAAGAAATATTTGCAATAAATGCTGTTTACAGCAAGAAGAGCAGCAACTAAAAAGTAGGGCTACAAACAGTCAAGCAAGCTGGGTTTTGACAAGCAGAGCTCAATCAAAAAATAAATGTCAACCTGATCTGGGTTTTAAATAGGTTTCAGAGATAGGTAATGTGCTCAATCAGGGTAGCTTCCCATGTAGCTCATGAGCTTTGTTTATTCGTGTCACCTAGAAACTTAGTTTAGAATCATTTTCACTCATTACCATTTACCTAAGCAGATTGGGTTCTCATTAAGTACTGTGAGATAAGGGTATACAGTATACCGAACCCGATTTATTTGCTGTGTGGGTAGGAGATACAAAACCGAGACTGATTTGTATATTTTCATGGTTAGAGTTGAGGTTGCAAAGAAGCACGGCATGCTTGCAGCCCTAAACAAGAGAATAAGATTGAAAGCAATCTACAGATTTTCATTCCTCACCTGTTCTGTGCTCCAAAATTCAAACCACCATGGTAGATACCAGCTCCAGAAAGCCAAGCAAAATGCACTGCTCTTCTTTGTTTGATGAAAAAATGCAGCTCACTGCATGATAAGCAAAATGGAAGCAATTTTCACAGTGAGGAAAAGAAGCATTAATAGAAAGATATATGAATAGCATCTCTTCCCCTCTATTTGGTAGAAGAGAGTGATAATTACCAAGGTGGACCATTGTATGTCCCAAAAAAGAGGACTTTATTAGTTGTAAATATAATTACAAGGAAAATTACAACAGGATGCGATTATATTTAATCAACTATAAGAAGAAATAAACAAAAACAATAATGAAACGTAGAAATACCGATATAACAATAACACCTATAACTATCAACTAAAAAGAGCCAGGTAGTAGTAAATGTAGATAATTAGGGTTCTTTCTAGCTTACTTTTTGATAGTTTCCTAAAAGAGCTTCCTAGTAGTAACATCTAAATAATGTAAATTTCTTTTTATTGAAATAGAAAAATTGGAGTACCTACTTTCTACACATGTGTTTGAACCCAAACCATCGAATTATATGAAGCAACCCAACTCAAGCTGAAGAAACTTATTCAATGGTCACGGCTAATCGAATCGATATTATTCCATTCCAACCATTTCGATAATATATCTAAATTCACCCCGTCTTAGCGACTGGACTTATTGTATGCGCCAATTGCCAAGGTAAGAGGATAGCAAGTTACAGATTTTTTTCGAACTTCAACGTTATTTGGGACCTAGTGTGAACGCTAGCCACCGAGATTTTGAACTTCAACATCATTTCCAAACTTCAAGTGCAACCCCAAATTCGCCTAATTAGAAGTCAGAGGTCTTTGAGGCTGTCACATCATTCACAGATTTTCATCGTGAGATTTGTTCCTCTATCACCATTTCCCTGGTGCGATTTGTTACTACCTGATATTTGTTGTTGAACGTCATTCACAGGTTTTCATCGTAAGACTTGTTCCTCTATCGCCATTTCCCTTGTGCGATTTGTTACTTCCTGATATTTGTTGTTGAATGTGGTAATACTCCTTATGCAATTTGTTTAGTTCTTTTGCTTGCAACTTGTCCGTACTGCTTTATCACTTATACTTGTTTTTGGGTGCTTCTGTAACTTGCGTCATCAAAAAAATTGGTGTTTCTTCTAGTCATCAAGATTGTTTCATTTTGTCGAGACATTATAGAGCAAAATAAAACTACTAGCATGACAAATGTGATGGATTTGGTGGCTGGATGTCCAAAATCACGGACCATAAACTAAATGGTTCGAACTACTTGGAAAGGAGTAAGACAAGTTGTCCTTATCTATAGAGTATTGATAAAGATGCTCATTTGACTAATGATCCACCGGTACTGGTTCCAAGCCATTAGATAATCTGACATGGCTCGGAGAGGATGCTTATCTGTTCCTTGTTACTTGAAACTCTATTGATAGTGAAGTAATAACCAATAGGGTCAATGAGTCAATGTGAATTTTGTTAAGGAACTAATGGATTATTCGCAATTTTGATATCTGGAAAAGGTAATCTCTTCGGCAGTAGAAGGTTGCAAAGCTTTTTGATGTAGGGGCATCCATGTCATTTTCAGCCGGTACACGACCAGCTCATTTTATGTCTCGAGCTCACCT
>LUCG01304051.1:0-10567 GCA_001633085.1 Carthamus tinctorius
TTTATCTCCTATCGCTATGAAATCTGTACTGTTGCACCTCGCGATTCCGCTTTAGCGGGGTGTCACACATGCCAACCATGTTCATCGAGATTGTTTACTGGAGTGAAGAGATAGGGAACCATTATTACTCCAACCATTTCTCAAGTGATTGGTGGTGTGCATTGAGGTGGAAGATGATGGGGGATAAGAAGTTCGTCAAAATGCAAAGCAAGGGAAAGGGATTTAAGGTTGTGTTTAAAGGAATTAATGACAGAGAATGAGGGAGATAGAGGATTGGTTTTGTTTTAGAAGACTACATTGTTCTAAAAAATGCTACAACAAATAAAAAAGGTAAAAAGGCTATTTCATCTAAGCGTGCACAAAAAACATAGCAACCTGGTCTAAGATAATCCATCCCGAAGCAATGCGATACATAATCGAGTCGTAGGATCTTCACGCCACATGTATTATGGTGGCTTTGCGGTAGGGTAATTTGAATCCAACCTAACTCGATGAATCCAATATCCTTCTACTCATTGGATTAAATATCACTGTTAGGCTCATGATTAACATATACATTAGGTAATTACATTATCATATCTCTTCATGTACATACAATTTAAATCTCTTTATCCGTTTCTCTATAACTCATTTGTAAATATATGTACTATAAAAGTGATCATATATATGCAACTTAAGAAAAGTAGTTGAATATGATATACTTAACAACTATGATAAGTTGTACCAATCTATTTATGATTAATAAAGACATTATCAATACATAAAACAACATATTCAAGAAAACCAATATACGAGAATATATTGATCACTATAACATTAACCTGACCAATCCAACATAATCTTTACAGTCTTCCAGTGCTGTGGCGGATTGGTTATCGCTCGGGGGATTCATAGCGCCCTAATCGAGTTCAAACCTTCACGTGCGCATGCCTGGGGACATTTAAGTGGGGCCATGTTTAGCCCCTAAAATTGCCGGGGATTAGTCGGGCTTTGGCTCGGACACCCTTCCAAAAAAAAACATAATATTTACAAATTGGATTGAACTTTTGGTTGTGTTAGATTGAATTGAGATTTTTTAAACTATAAACATTAAGTTGGATTGTTCAAATGTATTCCGTCCCGACAACATAACCGGTATATTCTAATTTCACCTCTCATTTAAGAGAATGGATCAAGGTTAGAATTAAGACACCAATTCTAAAATAAAAAATAAACATTGAATATTTTTGTGTGATGGATAAAGTTTATAGACCAAAATTATTGGCCCAAATCACTCTATTTTTTGTTTTGGTCCACCCAAAAGTCGGGCCTACCCTTGGGTTTGGGTTGGAGGAAAACATACCACCGAGGGCAAAACTGTCAATTCCACCGACGATCGATTCTATAGAAACAAATATCAGTTCATAAGCGCACGGTTGCATCTTTTTCCTCCCAACTCTGCTTCCACATCGCTCTTTCTGAAATCACTTTGCTCTTTCGGTCAATCATAAAAAAAGTCTCCAAATCCTTAATCTTTCCATGATTCTTGTGTAATCCTTTCTTACCTCCCTATTTCAATTTCAAAATCACATTCCAAAATCCAAAAATCCCCAAATTCTAGGGTTTTGGAACCCTTATTTCCAGGGTTTCGAATTTCCGATAAACATCGGGTCTTTCTTTATCTTCAATTCTTTGTACCTAGGGTGGCTGTTGGTCGTTTGCACAAATGTTTACAACGCAGCAGAGGTCAGCACGTTCTCCATTGTTGATAACACCACGGACCGATGGGCAGAAAACCGGCAACGCTACCAGGCACGTATCTGGGAAGGGGAAGGCGGTGGCGTTTATCGACGGTCCGTCCCCTCCGCCGCCGCCGCTGGGGTTGTTGAATGACAATAGAGCGAGTACGGTGGTTGAGGGTGGGGATTTGGAGGACTGGAGGCGGTTTAAGGAAGCGGGGTTGTTGGATGAGGCTACTATGGAGAGGAAAGATCGTGAGGCGTTGGTTGAGAAGACTGCTAGGCTTGAAAAAGAGGTATTTATGCAAGTTTTTGATGTGTTTTTTTTTGTGTGTGACTGAACTCTGCTTACATGAAACCCTTGATAGATTACTTTTTTTGTCACTGATTTTTTAAGCATATGTTAACCAAATATAATCATGAATTCCCAGTTATGGAATTGCAAAGTCTTCAACCCTAGAATTTCCATTCCCCCTTCAGAAGGCTATACACATTGTTTTATGGTGTCAAACCCATCACTAAGCAAGAAAAGTAGATTAGTTTTAGGTTTATTGAATCCGATGTACTTCTTATTCCCCCATCAAAAGTCCAAAAAAAGGGTCTTTAAAAATGCTTTTAATTTGTAAGATGGAGTTTTATGGTATGGAGAGCATAAATGATTTTTTATTAAAGTATTGGTGAAAAATTTCAGTTTCAACAACAATTACAGAAGGCTAGAAGTTACTAGTTAGCATGCTATTATTTTAAGTTAAGCATGCAACATTTTCTGAATGAAGAGTGTTGCATCCTATGTCAAATGTTAGTTTGTGTAGTAGCATATGTTCGGCAGTCTGAAAGGCGATACAAGACACCCTATATTTAAATCTGTAGACATTATCTGATTTTTGCAATCAGAACTTCTATAAGCATACTCTCTGTGAGAACTGATAGTGATGCGTACGGTATGGGTATGCTTATTCCACAAACTACATTTTTTTAGGTGAAAGGTGTATCTTGCTTGAGACCTAGAGGGAGGCTAATTAGAATATTTTGGTTCAATTTTTGTTTGTTGAATCATATTTAGAATAGGTGCAGTAGTGAAAATGAATTTGGATGTCTATTGTTCATTTGTTTGTTGAGTCACATTTATCCTTTCCATCCCACATACATTGCAGCCTTTCCCTTGTTATGGATCTCACACAAGAATAATGATCCCTTTTATCAGGACAAATTTCAGGTTAAAATAACAATCACCCCTATATATAATCTACAAATAGGGGTCTGGTATGGGTCACCGTCACACAATTTGTTCTCTTAATATGCAATGAGTTTTACGCCTTTGGGATGTGGCTAATAGTTAACAACAACAGCAATTCATGTGTGTGTAAGAGTAACATCAAATGTAGCAGCATTGTGGGATGGAATGAAGGGAATAGTTGATGTGAATACATATGACTAGAACTATGCTAAGATGATTGCTCCATTGGTTCCACGAGCAACTACTTTTGACTACTCATATCTAACCTAATGCCTTGCAAATGTAAACTTGATGAAGATTTTGTTACACTCTACTATTAATGTAATTGCATTTATCATAGTTATAAATGGTTTGATTTTTGGGCAAATATTGTTTAATATACTCGGCAACTGGTTCTTCTAACTTGTAAAATCCAAATGAATTATGATATGGTTAGTGTTGAGGTTTTTTCACATCTTGTTGAAAATTAGTAATAGTTACTTTTCATATTACAGCAGAATCTGGTGGTTTCATTTTCCTTATCCTGGCTGGAATTTTTACTTGTACCCATATCTTGCAGATATTGAAATGTCATGTATAATCACATTTGTTGTTTTTTTGTATAGCTGTTTGATTATCAGTATAATATGGGGCTCTTGCTGATTGAGAATAAGGAGTTGGCTGCAAACAGCGAGGAACTTAGAGAAGCACTGGTAGAAACACAAGAAGTTGTTAAACGTGAGGAGGCTGCTCATTTGATGGCTGTGTCTGAAGTTGAAAGGCGAGCCGATAACTTGAGGAAGGCCTTAGATTTTGAGAAGCGTTGCCGGGCTGATGTAAGAATAACTCTCTCTCTTTAACCAATAGAAGCATTTTGATATGTTTGTACTTATTATTGTATCTTTATATAGTTATTTAAATTGTTATGTGTCCCGACTCCCGTATGAAGCATTATGTCATGACATCCATTTGTATACCTACCTTTACCAGCAATAAATTGATTTATTCATAATGATATTCTGTGTGGGCATGTGGTGTTGGCCGAGTTTTTTTCTGTGCAAGATAGTAACAAAAATAGCCTTGGGGTAAAACTGAAGTTTACAAGAAATTACAAGGAGGTGAAACCGAGAAGAAATCTCACAAGAATGCATAAACCAGTGCTATCCTTCCATGCACACATGTCCAAGGCTGACTCTTCGTTAGATTTTACAAATTCATAGCACTCTTCAGTGCTTCTGTGTGTCATTCTTGTACTATGCCTTGGGTTTTATTAGTTGACATAGATTTTTTCTGATGTCTGGAATCTACAGAAGATGATATCCTATTTCATCTATTTTACCTTTTTAACATATGTGGTGTTGTTTCTGCAGCTTGAGAAAGCGTTGCATGAATGTGATGAAGAGAATAAACAAATTAAACTTAGATCTCAGACTAGTTTGGCTGATGCGAACACGCTAGTAGCTGGCATTGCGGATAAATCTAGAGAGGTGGAAGAAAAGATGCATGAAGCTGATGCAAGGCTTGCTGAGGCAAACAGAAAGAGTTTAGAGTTAGACAGGAGAATGCAAGAGCTAGAGACCCGTGAAAGTGTGTTCCGGATTGAACACCAATCCTTTATTGCAGGGTATGATATTGTGCTAAGGTTATTTTGCCAATTTGAATTAATAGCATCATTTTCTAGATCTTTTTGATGTGATCACTTCACGGTTTTGTAGGCGAGAAGCGTGGGAAGATACATCTTCCAAACATAAAAAGGATCTGCTGGAATGGGAAAAGAAATTGCAAGAGGGTGAAGGGAGGCTATGCGAAGGTCGTAGAACTATTAATGCGAGGGAGGAAAAGATCAATGGAATTGAGAGGTCCCTTAAACAGAGGGAGAAGGAACTCGAGGAGGCGCATAGTAAGATTGAGTTGAGCATTTTAACATCGAAGAAGACAGAGGATGATGTAAACAAAAGACTACTGAACTTAATTGAGAAAGAGGAAGTATGTTTCTGACCTTTCTTTGATGTTAAATGTGTCATCTAAACGTCAATGATTTCAATTGATTTCTTTTTCTCATTGGGTTGCAGCAAGCCGAGTCAATTAGAAAGAACCTTGAGGTTAAAGAAAAGGAACTGCTCAATTTGACTGAGAAGCTGACTGCAAAAGAACGAGTGAGTTCATACTTAATTGTCTGTGTGCATTTGTTTATGATCATAGTTTGACATTGTACATGGCTACTCTTTGAGATGATCTTTAAAACCTTGTTGCCTAACTATTTGTTTTATTTTTCTGTTTGATTTTCAACATTTTATCTAAGAGTATGCGAGATGTCAAGTAATCATGTTTGTTTTGCTGCAGGTGGAGATTCAGAAGCTTCTTGATGCTCATAAAGATGCCCTGGATTCTAAACAGCGGGATTTTGACTTGGAAATGGAAGCAAAGAGGAAGTCTATCGAGGATGATATGAGAGTCAAGTTAGAAGCAATTCAGCAGAAAGAAGATGAAATAAATCATAAGGAGGAAAAGGTGAAAAAGCAAGAGCAATCTCTTGAAAAGAAGTCGGAGAGATTAAATGAGAAAGAGAAGGAGCTTGACACGATGTTAAGGGAACTGAGAGAGAAGGAAAAATCTAGTAAAGCGGAGGCCAAAAAAATAGAGATGGACAAGAAACAGGTACGTGCTGATAAAGAGAGTCTTGAAAGTCTGAAAGTAAGTACTGAGAAAGTTAGGGATGAGATTGCTCGGAAGGAGGTACAAGTTCATGAAGAGATTGAAAAGCTCAGAATCACCGAGGATGAACGAACAGCGTTTACTCGTTTGCAGTTAGAGCTGAAAGAGGAGTTAGAAAAATGCAGACATCAGAAAGAGTTGATTATGAAGGAAGTTGATGATTTGAAGGAGGACAGAATGAAGTTCGAGGGGGAGTGGGAGGCATTGGACGAAAAGAGATCTGTTATCTCAAAAGAACTAAGGGAATTTGGCGAACAAAAAGAGGCGTTGGAAAAGCAACGCCAATGTGAAGAAGAGAAATTGGAAAAGGAGAAACTTGCGACAAAAGATTACATTCGTAGGGAGTTGGAAGCCGTCAAGTTGGAGAGAGAAACATTTGCTGCTACAATGAAGCATGAGCAGTCCCTTCTTGCTGAAAAAGCAGAAAACGAGTATAGACAATTACTTCATGATTTTGAACAAAGAAAAAGAGACCTCGAGGTGGATCTTCAGAATAAGCGAACGGAAATGGAGAAAAGTATGCAGGACAGAGAGAAAGCGTTCGAAGAGGAGCGGGAAAAAGAACTCAGCAATATTAGTTTCTTAAAGGAGGTTGTAAGAAAAGACATGGAAGAAATCAAATCTGATAGGCATAGAATAGATGGAGAGAAAAAGGAGATTGCTGAGAACAATCAGCGGTTGGAAGAAAACCAACTTGAGATGCACAAGGACATCTATGAGCTTGGTGTTCTTAGCAAGAAGATAAAAGATCAAAGAGAAGAATTTATCAGTGAGAGAAACCGTTTTCTTGCATTTGTCGAGAGGCTTAAGAATTGTGGGGATTGTGGGGAGATCACTAGGAGTTACCAACTCTCTGATCTGCAAGTGGTTGAGATCAGGGACGATTCTCCTCTTCCAAAAACACAATATGAATTTAGTGGCAATGAAGCTACTGCTCCGAATAATTTAGAAACTCCTAGCACTAAGGGTCTTGTTTCTTGGCTCAAGAAAGGTGCGACGGTGTTTAAGCTGTCTCCTCACCGAAAATCAGAGCATGAACATGATGAAATCACGGAAACACCTATGCCTGCGGAAGTGATCGTAGATAAAGAAGTCGAACACTCGAGCGTGCCAGCTGATACTCGGGGTAATGATGGGGATCAAAAGGAAGGCGTTGGGATAGCAAATGAACCACGTGATGTTGAACTTCTTGCACATGATATGAAGAGGGAGGTGGATCATAGGCTGCCTTTAGCTTCTGATGATCAGAGCTACAGGGTAAGCCAGACACCTGAAGCTCCCGAAGCATCTCAGCAATCGGAGATGAGAAGCGGCAGGCCGAAACCTGTGAGGAAAACGGAAGTTGGAAGTCGGAAAAGCCGCATTGTTCAGGCGGTGGCTGAAGAGGTCTCGTTTGAGGTGGGGAACACTTCGAAAGAGGTTGATAAGGATAGTCCCGTAACTTCTAGCTATGCTGGAAAAGGAGGTGGCCCCGCTACCAGGAAACGGTCCCATGCCCAAACCTCTTTAGTCAGCGGAAGTGAGATGGATGCTGCTGATAGTGAAGTTCAATCTGAAAGTGTGACGACAGGCGGACGCAGGAAGAGGCGGCAAACAGTTGCTCCCGTCGCACAAACTCCTGGAGAGAAGCGATATAATCTCAGACGACACAAGACGTAAGTTTTAAGCTTTTTGAGCGAGTAATTTGTGTATGGTAGCTTTGCTGGCGAATAGCAAGTAGTATTGTGATCTATTTACGTTTGAAACGTGCTAGACGTGTGTGGTTTTGTCTCTCTTAACTAAAGAAATTACGAGTCAATGTGAGGAGTTAATGAAGGGGAAAAATGTAAAGCAGAATATTTATGTTAATTTTAAATTTCAGTGTGTGGAGAAGCAATTAATGCAGTATCTTTTTATTTATTTATTTCGAACTTGCTCCTCAAATCGTAAAACACTCGTTGCAACAAAAAGCTTAATCACATAAACCATAGTAGCATTGCCACATGAACAAAAGGGAATAAATTGAGTACTTGTGTACTGTACCTTTACCGTTTCTTCTCTTTTTTTCCAGTTGTTTTGTAAGTTTGCTTTTTTTTTTTTAATATATATTTTGGTTTCTCTGTTTCTGAGTCCTTGATTAGAATGTGTCGATGTGTCTAATTGGTGTATATTTAGATTTATTGCTTTGCATTAGAAGAAATCCATGTTACCACCAAACTAACAATTCTATAAAAGATAAACCCTTTGGTGGATGCCGTTGACTTCCACATATGTGTTATTGTCGCTTGATTGATTGCCGTGCTGTTCCGTGAACATGTCCATATATGCATATATTATATATGCTCCATCCGTCTACAAACACTGCAACATTTGACAAAACGATTTTTATTTGCAACTGTTTGGCTATTAGTCATAGTCTCAAGCACCCTTCAGTGGTTACAAAACTAGCGGAATCTCATGGCTGCAAATCATATTCATCGTAAACATTAAATGGATATTGGTAATTTGGTTTGTGAAGTTACAAAAAGGGAATGTTGCCGATTTTTTTGGGCATCTCAAAAATTGCAGTTTTCAAGGGACGGAGGGAGTACTACATATATACGTTAGGTGTGGGTGTGTGCAATTCCTAATTATTTAATTTGATTCGAACACTGAAGCATAATATTCCTGTATTGACAATATGCTCAAGTTGTTTTTTTTGCTCAAATCTTGCAATATATTTGTTTATACTCTATTTTGGTTTGTCTGTCAAATTGTATAAAAGCTATTGTTATACAAGTTTGTCGAATACGTGTCTTCCTTTTATAGAGTTGTAGATTTGAATTAAATGCCTATTTCTCTAACCTCATAACTGCTAGCCATTGCTTTGGTTGTGGATAACAAATGTATTTCCAAATAGGAACATTTTGAGCGGAGAGAATTGTCCCATCTTGAATCTGAAAGCACCAGGTTTCAGTTTCCATAATTGAAAGTGGAGTCTAATTCCGTAATATATAATCTAGTTAATTAAGACTATTTATTATATTTTACATGTCAAATTTGTGTTTTCGAGTGACTGATAACTTACAGTTTATGCATCTAATATGATCAGCGAAGACATTCCCCCTCAACCTCAAGCTTCTATCGATAACAGAAAAAAGAAGGGAGTTTCTGCAACTGGTGGTAAAAAGGAAGCAACGCAAAAGCATGTAACGGCTTCTGCTCAGGGTACAGATGTTGCTAGTGAGGATGGTAGCACGGCTATGGTGCATGTCACAACCAGCAAAAGGGTTGACACTGAGACATTAGATACGGCTGTAAGTGTATATAATTATCTTTTTGACATTTTCCAAGTAATTTCATTTGGTCTGAAACCCTTAATATTTTGCAGTTTAAAGCGCCAGGACATATTGTTGGCAGCAGTGGTACGGTGAAATTTGTTGAAACCACTGAAATAATTGAGGAAATTAACGTTACCCACGAGGGCAGCAATCTAGACGAGAGCCAGAACTTATGTAATAATGAAGAAGATGGTGCCGAAGATGATGCTGCTCATGATGACGATGGTGATGGTGATGACGGTGATGACGACGATGACGATGATGGATCAGATCAACATCCTGGTGAAGTGTCCATTGGCAAGAAAATATGGACTTTCTTGTCGACTTGATGAGCGTATCTTATTCTTTCCAAGTTCTGTTTAGTCCTTATTCGTGCTATTGGTTTTCAATGAAGCCATGACACTTTTTAGTTTTTCAGAGTTACCGTCATTTTAGATGGTAAAACATATTCAGTTCATATCATGTAGGCTAGTATGTTTTGTAGCTTTTGCTCAATCTTTCTTTTTTCTAGTCTTAAAACACTGTCCATTTTGGTGCAATCATTGTTATATACATGATTGATTTTTGGCTGCATATTCCTGAAAATGACCTGGTGAGATTTTGGTTTTACATTTACTGTTGAATATTGATTCTTGCTTCTATATATGTATATACTGTTAACTGCTGCTCCTGATTGTTTTGTTTAGTAGTTAGATTTTGCAGTGCATAGTGATGGATTGTTGAAGAAAAGCAGATTGAGTGTGTGGTGTTCATGTCTACACTACTCATGCACTTGCTCACTATAGGTAAACATTACTTCATTTGTCTACCACATGAGCAAATTTTTATGTGCCTTTTATCGGTCCTCCGTTTGAGTCTCATCAAGGCCACTGGAGATTTTTCTAGCTGGTGTTTTCGGTGTTCTTGCTGAGGATTTTCATGATTGTTATCTTCAGGGTCCTTAGGGCTACTGAAGATTTTCTTGGCTTTTATCTTCGGTGTCGTTAGGGCTACTGGGGATTTGTATGCATAGGCGTATCTTTGAGGCATTAATTTGTCTTGAACCCTATTGGAGAACTATATTGGGCTAGGTTAAAAAGAAACTACATTGGGTTTGATATTAGCTAAAATGACAAAAATAGCCAGTTTAGCCAACCTAATTTGTCTCTTTGTCGTCTCGCTACTTTTGCAAGTAATCATTCCAGCTAAAAGTAGAAAAAAAGTTTTTGAACATGGTCCGGAAGTAGATGGACCAAATCTGTAAATTACTCGCAATACTCGGACCAAGTATGTAATACTTGGTGTTACATGCGGATCCAGACTAATTTACAGGTCTGGTCCTTGTACTTGTAAACCATGTTCAATTTCTTTTCTTTTTACTGTTTGACCCTTTTGAAAGTCGAAAAATGATTACTTGCGGACCATTAACATTTTCTAAATTTAAGAGAAAAATGGCTACAAGGTAAATTTGGTACAATTAAATTTAGTAAGATGGAATGTATATTCCTTTTCCCTTCAATGTTTTGGTTTGCTGCCAACGATTACTAACGAGCAACTTTTCCCCAAAAAGATGATTGTTAACGAGCAACAAAATAAGTTATCAAGAACGAGAAATATTACATTTGAGAAACAATATCTAA